>OVBA01004776.1:0-22230 GCA_900406435.1 Lepidium aucheri
TATATATATATATATATATATATATTTCGCTGTATTTACAGCAAATATTGTTCCAGCCGAGATAATGAGAACTAGAATTATTTTGGTAGAGGTAATGAGTTCGAATCTCATGTTGTTGTTGTACGTTTTTTGTTTCTTTCAAATATTCAAAACGACGTAGTTTTGATAACCTATACACAGTATTATACAGTCTGCAAAATGTANAAAATATATACACGTGCGAGGCTTATATTGTAGGTTACTTTTTATTTTATGGGTTTGACTTGCATTTTTATCACTCGAAGGTTTATTTTGCAAATGAAGGTCACTTGAAGGTTTATTTTGCATAAAACCCTTTTTTATTTTACTTATTTTTTTGATTTTTCGGTTTTGAAATTCAAATATAAGATTATATTTTTGCCCAAAATTATGCATTCAAAAGCTTTTAATTACACATTATGTTTTTATTCAGAGAAAATTTTGTGTTAAATTTCCAAAAACTAATCGAACTCCTCATTTCGTTCTCACACTTTTCTTTAGTTTGTTAGAAATGTTTGAAGTTAATAACTTCGATTTACACAAAAAATTTCTTTGATTATTTTCCTTATATATAGATTTTTAATAATTAATTATTTTTAAGTAACTAAAATTTTTAAATATTATAATTCGTTTTTGTTAAAGAAAATGTTTTCAAAATTATTTAATTTTACTTGTACAAAACAAATTTCATTTCAAATAAAATTAGGTGTTAAATTTCAGATTTTTTAAAACTAACTGAACTTCTAATTCTGTCTTTAATATTCTTTGGTCCGTTAGACATGTTTGAAGTTCAATTTGTTTTTGAATAAAATAAACTTGCACTCAATTGCTTTTTTGATTATCTTCCTGATAAATATTTTTATAAATTAATGTTTCACAAGTTTCTAATTGATTTTTCTATTATAATTCGTTTTTGTTCAAGTGCTACGTTTTAGAAAATTTTGAATTGTACCAAATGTTTCTTTTCAATAAAATTAGATGTTAAATTTTAAAAACTAACCCAACTTCTCATGTTGTCTTTAAGATGTTCTTTCGTTATGGCTGTTTTAAGTGTGAGAACAAATCTAACTTAACATCTTGACTCATATGTTTTGTTTGCTATAAATAGATAAAAACAAGTTGTTTTAGTCTAGTGATAGATGGTAAATCCATTAAAGGCAAACACAATTATATATCTAAGGATCAAATTCTACTATTTACATTACATAAAAATTTAACTAATAAATCAGTAAGTTATGGGCTAATATTCACAAAAAATTTAAAAAAAATAATGAACCACCGGTCAATATTCAATGAACCACTTACACCAAATTTTGGGAAGTTTCGTATTTGACTCTAACCACTCCACCAAAAAAGTGTTTCTCTTCATCCCACCGAAGTGTTAATGGTATAATTATATAAACATATATGTAATAGAAGAATCTTTAAACAGTCAAATATTCATATCCAAAACTACAATAAGAAACCAAATTAGGCATGCTTTAAGTCAAATAATCCAAATGATGTAACACAGTTTAGTGTTTTCTTTTTTCTCCATATGTATATAGTTGACTTGATAAGAATTAGGAAATGTTAAATAATTGTAAAGCTTGATTAGAATATAGTCATGCATTGCCGGCTTAGGAATCTTTAAGACTTAAGATACCTTATATATTAGAGCCAAATCACCTTTAGAATTATCATACTCCATATATTCTGATCTTTTATATTAATTTTTTTTTATAAAAAAAAATCATGCTTGTGCTTAGCATTTCGATTATGTTAATATACTTTTAATTTGTATTATAATTATATACGTGATTTTATAAATATTTTACATGTAAATGAAAATAAACCAAAATACATCATCCTGTTTGATCATTTCTTTTGTTATTCAGGAATTCCCAAATCTTATGGGAAGAGTTTGGACTATTTTCCTGGGGTGATGCATCTCACAGATAGACTCTTATTTTTGGATATTCAAATGAACTAAAAACATAGATCTATATCTATATAAAAGTGACCAGAAAAATATGATTTAGTTTTACATAGTAAGAAAATTGAATACGCAATTTCTTTAAAATACTAAATTTATTCTCTACCACTTGACTCAAACTACTTGTTGCTTGTTTGATAATTTTATCATTGATTGCTTGCTTATTAGTGGGAAATTTAACAATAAAGAAGGTTTTAGCAAAAATATGCAAATCCAATCACAGTGGAGCTGATCTATCTCAATTCTAACTAGTTCTTGTTGTTGTTGTAGGTTTTAATATTTAAGTATTGGATGGTTTTCTCTCAACCTCTTCATTTTTTTTTTATATTCGGAGTTTACTAATTCCTAAATATTTTTTTTTTCTTTTCACATTTTCTTCAGATCGTGTAAGATTTGATACAGAAGTTATATCGCATGATCTTACCCCAAATTCATAAATCAAGTTTCTTTTTCTTCCTTGTTGCCAAACTGTTCAAATTCCTTAGTATTCGAATAAATTTTTGCTGGATTTGAGTCTTTTGCATATACTCAACTATGAGCATTGGATTCGTTTAGGTCGTATTTCTTTGGTTAATAAAATTCAAAAGGCTTATCAATCTCAGGGGGTGCAGATTCAAATTGGATCAGTAATCGATTTCTAGGTTTCATTGTAAACCTAATTGGTTACTTCCAATTATGTAAATCAAATAGTTCAAACCGCACTCAAATGTAAGACATTCCCTATTTTTATAGGAACTTCGGTACCAGAAACAATGGTATCTCTAATTATAGCCTCTCTTAGATGTAAATTATATCTCTTCTCCATCACAACTATTGCTTGCTTTATAGTTTATCTAGTAAAAGCAAAAGTTATTATTAGTTTATATAGTAAAAACAAAAGTTATTGTAAATATCATTTAGTCTAGTGGTAGGTGGTAAGTTCACTAAAAATAAGTGTATTTGTATATTAAAAGATCGAGTTCTACTACCTATATTATGTAGAAATTTGGCGATCGGCCAATTATGATCCAATATTTAAAAAAAAAACAAAACAAATGTTATTAGGATTCTTTTAATTAACAACCTAAGTACTCTATATATCATTTATGTCATATATTGTGATTTCTACATGATTATTCAAACAATATTTACTCCTTAAAAAAGCATTATTCAAAACAAAACCATTGAAGTGGCTATCATTGTCAATTAGTTGTATTTTCGTTTGCCTTTGAGTCAAGACTAAGATACGTACACGTGGATTATTATCTTGATTCTTGTCGGTAATCTTTTACATCTAAATTGTCCCGTCAATTATGGTTTTTTTTTTTTTTGGCATTTTCTAAGTAACTGAAAGATTGAAATAATAATCTTCAAAATATGCTGCAAAGTGTGTTTACAATTCTTTGTAGCAATTACTTCACTCCAACAACTTTTTGCCAATTCTTGACTCTATACAGAGATTCTTTTTTTTTTTTGGTTTTTAAGTTTGAAGATTAGCCAATAGAGATGATCCTATGAAATCGTAAATATAAAGAAAAGTATTGTTAAATCACGTGTTCTTTTTTGTTCCTTGTATATAATTTTCATATAAAGTCGAATATATTATCAAATGTAAATATACAATTAATTGTGATAAGCAAAATCTAACTTAAAAACAAAATTGTATAATGTCACCTCTCATACTTGCTCTTACAAGTAATTGTATTTTTTTTTTACCTAATCTCGTTAGAAGTTTGGGAGAAAGGTTTAAGATAGATTTAGTTGAAAAAAAATATATAATAGAAGAGATTTTCATGAATAAAAAATGTTAGTAAGTCTAATAATTCTAGAAACGTCAACAAATGAGATTGTAATGGTTTGGATTTGTGTAGAGCAAAAGTAGTTTTGTTTAAATGGTCAAATAATTTTATTAAAATATTCACTGTTCTAAGTCGGCTGTTTATCATCAGAAAAAAAAAAAAAAAAAAAAAAAAAACNACCAAGTGAGCTAAAACAAGCATATGTTTAGAGTGGCTAATATTCATAAAACTTAATTAATTACATGTAATGAATATTCCTTAATTATGTTTCTTAGAACATTTTGGCATTGGACCAATCTATATGATAAACCTTGTATAGTTCCTAATAGTTTTCATTTGATGAAATATTTACATTATATATATAAGAGAATATTCCTGTAATTAAAAGTATATATTAAATTATCTCTAGAAGGTAGAAGCCTTTTCCTCTTGATTATTAAATATGATTTGATTAATTTTTTTTATAGAACTTACTTTTTGATTGGTGTGAAAATGAGACCAGAGAAGGTATCTAACTTTAAGTATATATATATTTCTATTTCCACTTAATTAGTTTGGTTCTTTATAAAATGGGTATAGTAATAAGGAAAGTGACAAGCGTGGCTGTATAATTAAAGTAAGAGTAAAAGACACGTAATGTAAATCTATTTGACTTGTTTTTTAGTTAGCCTTTAATCCAAATTATTCAAACATATAATTACCTTTTTCGAGAAAGATCTTTACACTTGATAACAAAATGCCTGTATAAGGTTATCTTCTTAATTATACAACTATTTAAGCATTGATATGTGAATACTTTATACAAAGTCCTTATTCAAAATATCGCTAAGCTTTAGTTGGGTGTTTAGTATGGATTTAGTGATTAATCAGAAAATCGAAAATTAATTATAAGGTTATTTTAATGATTTAGTACAATATTTTATACAAATGCCTTATTCCAAGTATCACTAAGTGCTAATTGGGCATTTGGTATGAGTTTAATAATTAATTAAAAAATCGGAAATTAGTTATAGAACTATTTTAATATTATAATATAACATTAATCCGTTATAATTAGATATTTATATAATATTTTTTTCAAAATTAGAGTATACATATTTTAAAATAGAACTTGTGAGGTTTATATAATTTTGAATATAAGTTACTATATAACATAAACACTTCCAATTTAAATGTATGAATAACAAAAATAATTTTTATTCATATTTGTAATCTAAAGCTAATTTGATTATACAAAATTAAGCAAGAAATAATTGGAGTAGAAAAAAATAATTATATTACGCGAAAAATAATTGGATGACAAGAAATTAATCATTAATCGAAACAGATAGGATGGATCCGACGACTAAGCGAGAATTGATCAGAGCTAGCCGAAGATTTTTAGAACACGGTACAAAGATAATCATAAAATAGTGTAAGCTAGCAGAGATTTAAAATAGAATAAAAGCTACAGTGTAAACTTGATGAAAATATGTATATTTCTGCAAAAAAAAGTTTGCTAAAATCAAAGTTTAAAGAATCTTAGTGATGTAATCTCATTGTCCATAAAATCAAGTGTTTGGTCTAAATAATTGATTAAATAGGTATATAGGCCACTATTCTTGACAATCTCACTCTAACAAACTCTTCTGTAGTTGTTATTTTTTCGTGGTAAGCTGAATAATTAAGATATATGTCTAAATCCATAATATATGTAAACTATTTACGGCGACTTTGATACAATATGATTATTAATTATACGACTTCTAATCTAAAATGATAATTAATATATTAGTTAGAGCATCAAAATCAACGTAGAAAAACCCTACGAAAAAGTACCAAGTTGCGTAAGGGTGAATTAAGATAGATAATTAAGATCTATAATGTTCACGTCCTAACAATTTTATTAGGGGTTTTGATTCGATTTCATGAGTTGCAAACAAAGTTATTGCGCGTAGATCATTTAGGGTTCTAGACTTGAGTTTATATTCAATATGATTTTTTTGTTGTTGTTGCCAACATTAGATTGACAAGACCCGATCCATAACCGAAAATCCACCTCAAAATTTCTTTTTTAAGCTACTATAATGCAGCGAGTAAAAATCGAACTCTAGTAAATCATTAGCTGGATCATCCTAACTATCATACTGAGAGCAACTCGACTTAATATGATTAACATGTAAGTAATTAACATTCTTTTTATAATTTGGTCTGGTTTAACATGTAAATCCAGACCTGTCATAAAAACTTTTCTTCCAAATCGGTTAAACAAGTCAGCGAATTAATGGATCATCAGATTCAACTAATCTTAGAATCAGAATAAATTCTGATATCACGTGCAAATATGATTTTGTTTTTAGAGACACTTTAATCAATATGGTAATATTTTAGTGTGATAATTGACCTAATTTTAAGATAGAGAAAAAGAGATTAAACTGCCAATATATATTCACAAAATCATGATATTTGTCTTCGTAATTAGTTTCAAATACGAAACTGTAAAATTATTTGTGAACACAAGTTGCTCATCTTCTACTACTATGAATATCACACGATTGATTATTTTGATGTTATTTTAAAATCCGAACTATTACAACTAATAAGTGAAAATTATTTTCCAAAGATCAATCATGATTTTGATGGAAATGTCGTAATCACGTATCTAAAAACATTGGATATAACAGATTTTCGACCCCAAAAAAGAAAAAAGAAAATAAATTTCCCTTTTGACATGGTCACATATGTACATACATTTGTCGCGTTTTCAAAAACATATATTCTTTTTTTGGCCTCTATCTCAAAGAAGACGCGTTTTCATTGAGTTTACGTTTACTTTATATAAGGTAGTCAATGAAAATTATCAAAATGTAAATCGAATCATCAATCAATAAGATGGTTAAGCAATTACTTGTTGTTAGTAAAAAGTAAAAACAAAGTAATACAAAAGGTTTACAAACAACGATATTATCTATAATGATAGTAAAAATACTAAAAAATCTCATCAATTTATACTTCACAGAATCACTCTCATATTCATCCGTACGTGTTAATATATATATATGTAACTATATTTTCTTGCAAAATTTCACTACAAAAAAAATTGTATTAATACGTAATATTTCGTCACAATATAAAAATATCGTTATGATGTTGTGAGGATTTGTACGTAATTATTATACAATATACTTGTGACAAATAAATTTGGTTAAACAATTTTGTCACAAATCATTACGAAATAGAGTCACAATATAATTCGTAACAAAATGATATATAAAACGTCACAAATTATTACTAATATTCATAGTCACAATACAATTGTCAGAATAACTCAAAATTTTTAGTACTTTCTCAGTGATTAACTATTCGAGCTAGTGGTTTAGATTTCAGAAATTTAACTTCATCCCACTACATATTGTGTAGATTAATATGGGGTTTTTGACATATGTTTTGTCAATTTGATTGTTTAAAAAAAATTATATTGTTTTGGACAAGTGCATTTAAGCAAATAGTTACTCACTCTGTTTCTTAAAGATTAATTTTCTATGATTTTTGATTTTTTTTTAACATATCTATGCAAATTTTATCAATTAATAATTATGAATTACACATTTCAAAAATATTAATTGAACTTTTTGAATGACTATTGATATAGAATTATAGAAAATTGTAAAGTACAAATATATATATATATATTATAATCAATTATTAAATATTTTTATTAATATGTTTGAAAATTTAATAAAATTTATTAAAATGAAAGTATTTATTTGCTAATTTCACAGGATATCAGTTCCACTTAGTACAACGACCAAATCATAAACGTTAGTGGTAAATCTACCAGGTGATAAGTGGTAAGTTTATTAAAAACACATACATTTGCACAATCAAGAATCAAATATCACTGTCTACATTATGCAAGAACTTAACTACTAAATCGGTCGGTTATGATCCAATATTAAAAAAAAAACACTAGTCTCTATTGAATCCCATCATTATTCACCATTTTGAAAGTCAACTATTTAAAGAATTCGATGGCTATACTATTTACTTGACATCAATATTATCGCTACAAATTTTGTTCTTAAGTAACTTCTCTCTCCGACGACGTAGATATCATAAAATCAACTCCATGCAAAAAACAAAAAAAAATTCAACCCTAAAAAAAAACATAATAAATAAATAAAACTAAATCACTTTTTTCAACGCGTTAGGTCACCTATCTTTCACTTTAGAACATTGATCCTTCACGTCTCTATATAAACCTCGATTTCGTTATTACTTTGTTATCCAAGTACAACAAACATAAGTCTATTCGAGTCTTTGTTCAAACATAACAACAATGGCTTCAAATCAACTCACTACAATTCTTCTTCTTGTAGTTACACTTTTACTTCAAAGTAATAACAATAATGTCGTTAAAGCACAACTCACGACCAATTTCTACTCAACCTCTTGCCCTAATCTCCTCTCTACCGTCCAATCCGCCGTTAAGTCTGCCGTTAACAGTGAGGCTCGTATGGGTGCTTCTATCCTCCGTCTCTTCTTCCACGATTGTTTCGTCAATGTAAGTATAGTTTATTATTATTAACCGGTCGTGATATGGTGGTTTCCACTTGAGGAGAAAGTTCTCATGTTGGTTTAGGCCATAGATAGATTCTCCTTAATGTAAAATTACTACTCATTTCCACTTGATCAGAGACTTTCACATTAGCATTCTCCGGAACCTAGAAGAATTATAAGCCTTGACCCGGAACCTCCTAGTCAATAAAAAGACTATAATTATTCGGAAAAATGTCAATAAAACGGTCAAATTTCAAAAAATAGTTGAAAAATATATTGAGCGATAGTATTTAATCGTAAATTTTTGTTGACTTACCGATTAAATTTGCAAAACTTTTGTTGACTTACCAATTAAATCGTATTTATTACCCTTTTTGAATATTTCTTGCGTCTCAAGACACTAAGCATAACATTTGTATGTCTTCTTCTAGGGATGCGACGGTTCTATTCTACTAGATGACACATCAAGCTTCACAGGAGAGCAAAACGCAAACCCAAACCGTAATTCAGCTCGTGGCTTTAACGTAATCGACAACATCAAATCAGCAGTTGAGAAAGCATGTCCTGGAGTTGTATCTTGTGCTGATATATTAGCCATTGCAGCTAGAGACTCAGTCGTAGCAGTAAGCTCTCTCTATTTCCTCCGGTTTTGTAAATTCACAACATTAAACCGGCCGGTCTAAAACAATTCTTCTTTTTGTCTTTTGTTGAAGCTTGGTGGACCAAATTGGAATGTGAAAGTAGGAAGAAGAGATGCAAGAACAGCGAGCCAATCGGGAGCTAATAATAACATTCCACCACCAACTTCGAGTCTGAGCCAACTCATTAGTAGTTTCAGTAATGTTGGACTCTCTACCAGAGACATGGTCGCTCTCTCAGGTCAGTTTCACTTCTATTTTATTATTTATTTATATATATATGTTTCATAGTTTAAGGTTGATTGCAATTTATAACACAACGGAAAAAATGTCTATTTAACACAAAACTTACCAAAATGGTCAAATTGAATACTGAACTTCGGTAATGATTTATTAATTAATAAAGTTTTTGTTGACTTCTAATTAAACCATAACTTTAAGTTGACTAAGCCAATATAAACCAGACAGAAATTCCAAATCAATTTTGAAAATTTGACTAAATTCTTATTTTCTTTTTGAAAAATTCCTAAGCTTGATTTTTTTTATTTTTTCAAAAATAAAATCAAATTCGTCGGTTTGAAGTATAGAAAACAACATTTTAATTATATTTAATTTGAGCTCATTTTTTAATTTAATAATATTTCTTAGATTTTTCCCTTTCTTTGACCAATTCGTTATACGAAAATGAAGAAAAATAATCATGAAAATAAATACTAAAGGAGTAAGAGTAGTCAACAGACAGGACACAAAACAAAATTTTATATGATTGTGTTTTCGATTTTTGTCGACTTTTTGTTTCTTTATAATTTGTTTTCCAACACATTTTTTGCAACGCACCACCGACTTTTATCTTCTTTTTAATCTTTTTCTTCTTTTTTTCCCAAAGTTACGTAATTATATAAATTACTATTATTAACCAACATCGACAAAATTATTCAAATAATAATAAAAAAAAAATCAAGTCAGTTATTGAACTAATAATTTATGTCTTATTCCTTTTACAGGCGCACACACGATTGGACAAGCTCGTTGCACCACCTTCCGAGCTAGAATCTACAACGAGACTAACATCAATGCTGCCTTCGCAACCACACGTCAACGAACTTGCCCTAGCACCTCTGGCTCCGGCGACGGAAACCTAGCTCCACTCGACGTTGCTACAGCTGCTTCATTCGACAACAATTACTTCAAAAACCTCATGGCTCAAAGAGGTCTTCTTCATTCTGACCAAGTACTCTTTAACGGTGGTTCCACTGACTCTATAGTTCGTGGTTACAGCAACAATCCAAGGAGTTTTAACTCTGATTTCGCGGCGGCTATGATTAAAATGGGTGATATTAGTCCTTTGACTGGTAGTAGCGGTGAGATTCGGAAGGTTTGTGGGAGGCCTAATTAAATCTATTGGAGATATTCACCTTTTGATATTTTGTATTTGTGAAAATAATATTTGATCTTCCCTTAAAAATTGGAGATCACTTTTAATGTTTTTATTTCCTTGTTTCTGTGTTGAAGTGTGCATTTCCCCATTAAAATCTAATGAAAATCAGCTAAATATTAAATGTAATATTTTGGAAAAATCCCATATAAGACCATCAAAATTAATATTCTAACACCCAAAACAAACTTCTGAACTGTATAAATTGTTGTATTTAATCTTAAAACTAAAAGTTATAATCACTAACCATTTAAATTTTAAATGTATTTTACACTCATAAAATAAACTATGAAACTAAATAACTAAATGTCCGAGTGAAAAAAATAAAATCATCTACTTTATCAAAAAAAAATCATCGATTTATTAAATTATGTAGGTGAACAAACATTTTGATGGTAATTAAATACTAATAATAGAAATACAGTAAAACTTCTATAAATTAATAACGTCGAAATTTATATAAATTATTAATTTATCGATATATTAACTGAACCAAAAACTCAATTTAAATTTATAAAATTATATTAATTTATAAAAATTATATGAATTGAATATTAATTTAAAGAGTTCGTACTATATAATGGTTGTCGTGTTTTTGATAATTTTGATCCCATAACACAATTTAATATTAAAATAACAATTCAATGTAGTCTGAAAATTTATTTTGGGAATGAAATTTGTAGTACCTTCAACTTTCAGTTTTTTTTTATGTGAGTTTTTCTTTGTAATAAGTGATTACGTGTTAAAATTTCATTGGTTACTATAAATAACTAATCTTGGAAGCGGGAGATTTTTTTCTGTTTCTGTTACGCGCCAATTATGTCCCGCGCATTATCTGTTAAGCGTAATTTAGCAGTAAATCAATTAATGCTAAAATGCGCTAATTGATACATTAATTATATGCTTAAGTCTCGTGCACACAACACAGTAGAAAGGAAAGTTTTTACCTTTAAAAGTTAAAACCTTTTCTCGATCAGAGTTAGAAAAATTCTAGATGCGCATTAATGGCGAATCGACCAAGAATTCGTAAAAGGGTTCAAGCTACTCGTCGTGCTTCCGATGGTAGCGCTTTTCAGAAATGGTACTTCTCTTTAAAGTTTTATTTTTTTTTTCTTGGACGTTTCAGTTTCCTTTAGGGTTCATGTTGATTCGTGATACTCTGTTTTTGGGTTTTCTTTCAGTGAAGAATGTGGTGTTATGATCGCTGTTGCTCTGTTTGATATGCATGAATGCGGAAAGAAAATAAAGGAAGTGAAGAGATTCAAGGGTATTTCGAGTGGCAAAACTGATGATAGATCGAAACCAATTGGGGGATTTGAAGATGAACCCAGATCACCATTCGTTTTCTTCTTGTACAGTAATTAAAATACTCTACTCTGTTACACTATACGATTGTGTTAAGTTGTTACTAGATCAATGTACTGAATTTATAGATGAAGATAGAGAATTCTGAATCTTTAGGTCCAAAATGGGGAATGATTATGTTAGTTCATATGGTTCATGTCTTTCCTTTAAGTGTTATGTTGGACCCATTTGTTAGCCTTTAATCCAAATGACAGTGAAAAGTGAATTTGACTCTTTGTTAACTATTTCTGTAGAGAGGATTTTAGGGAAAAGTACGGTGGAAACTTGGTGGATGCTAGCAGAATATGTTTCAATGTGTGGAAGAAGATGTCACCAGAGGTATTAGTTTATTTTACTCGTAGATACTCAAAAAGCATCTTATTTCTGTTGCTAAACATATGTTTATACTCTGGATTTTTGCTTTTTGTTGCTTGTTTTTCAGGAACAAAAACCCTTCAATGCCCGTGCTAATGAGGTTGATTTGGCCCACAGCCGTAAATTAAACGAGGAAGCTAAAGCTATCTATAAGGTACAATATATATCTCTAGATCATGAACTGATTCATTGGAAGATCTTGGCTTTTCAGGGTATATGAGCATGTGGAGGATTTGCTTAGTTGATTGGTTTTCTAGTTTTCTTTAATAAGACTAACAACAATTGCATCAACATACTTAAGGTAGCTGTAGAGTTAGACTAGTTAGACTTTAAGCTAGTGTATAAATGATTTTTTTCTTTCTCTTTGAAATACTACGTTGCTAAGTTTGAAACTTGCAGAAGTTGTTTAAACATTATGATGGCAAATTTGCAGGTTGATGATGAAGCAGACTCGAAATTTGTTGGCAAATTTGACAAGGTCTCATATTTTTTCTCTTATATAACCAAGAAGCCATGTGTGTGTTTGCCCATTTTGCATTACAATTCTCAATATATTTTAATTCATTTTCTGATGACCTTAACAGATCTCTGAGAGCTTCGTTTATCATGAAGAGGAGGGCTCTGATACATCTGATCATTTCGAACATGAGTTTTGGTAATAATACACTAAGATCTGAACAATACTACAGTACTGTATCCCTTGTTCTTGTTTTTCTCATCTTTACTTTCATTGAATCAGGGAAGACGATACTATGCTGAAGCACTGAGAAAGACTGTAGGCTCATCTCATTTTAATGGAGAGAGTTTTGGCTTTTGGTCGTGTACAGGTTTTATTGAATCTTTGGGAATTTATGTAAATATATACTAACACTAGAGGCTCATTTTATTCCCTTTTTGATTGTTAACAATAAATTTCTCAGTTGTTTTGGTTGGCCTTTTATATAAATAGCTCTAATTGAAAGAAAAAAAAGTCAAGTTCGTTTACATTTACTCCACTCTCTGAAATAGTGGACCTTTGTACAATATTTATCAGCAGAATCCAAAATCTGAGTTCTTTAAGCTTAGTCATTACTCTGCCTTGTGGTCCTTCATCTCGGTCCGGTTCAAGTTGCTTTCCCATAACTCCTACAAACGAAGTTGAAGCCTCTCATCTTCTGCATCAATGTGACTCTTTCTAAGATTTTGATCCTATGTAGATGAACCCACCTGGAGTTTCGCCAAATGTTCTTGTCGTCGGCCCAAGAAGAATGCCGTCACGATCCATATTAAACACACCTGAAACAATCGAGACTTGTTGAGGATTATACTCTCGTACATAAAGAATTGTATAAAACTAGAAACTTTTATCATACTGGCAAGGCATAGAGCGAAGCAGTTGATGTTTGACTGCCAAGAGCAATAGTAAGGACTTCGAAAAGTCCCGCAGCTGCAGCATCTCCAAGCCGTTGAACAATCACATCTATGCATACCTGAAAGCATAGCGCACAGAATGAAAGATAAACCAAGGTGCAAACTTTTCCTTTAGCAGAACTTAAGTTAAGAAACGGAAAGATTCAGTACCTTAGCTTTGTATTTCTCATCTTGCGAGACAACGGTGAACAAGAGCTCCCTTCCAGGTCTAGTTACAACATAAGTTGTCACCTACCAAGTTATAAAGTGTGCAAGAGTAATTAATGAAACAGTAGGGAAACACGAGAGACATTGATGTAGACCACAGACCTTTCTCAAGGTTTCAGTCACAGCAACTGTAACCCAAGTAGGCCATATGGCAATAGCAACCAAATTTCCAAGTGCAACAAATGGGGATGCAGATATTGCAACTGTGACACCGGCTAAAGTCAAGATCCGGCCCTGTAAGATTTAGCATATGAACTGATATGTGTGGACCATGATAAGAAAAATTCCAGTTATGGTGAATTAGTGTGTGATAATCTCACATATGACATACCGTTAGAGTCAGTTGTCCAATGAGTATAAAAACTGCAACGAAGCTGTTTATCTGCGCAAACAGTCTTCTTCGACCAATGGATGATTTGATTGTCGTGGCAATAATAGTCACTTTCTGCATAACTTTATTTCATCAGTGAGACTGTAAGAAATTCAGCTTTCTTATGCTACGTACAGAAATTCATATGTAAACTCCAAGAAAACAAAGGAATCTTTAAGCTGCGGCTAGTATCAGAAGCGATAGTTTGTAAGCACTAAAGGATATTCTAATCCTTAAGTTGTGAAATATTGTTCAAATGGCTGTTGACGGACAAAGATTCTTAAGTATCACTATCATAGTTCTTTATTAAGGCAGGCAAATAAATAGTATAACATGGTAGAGATGCTTCAGATGACAAGCTCACTATTGCATCATCAACTATTTATAATATTACCTCCACATGATTTAGCTAATGAGTATGAAGATTTGTCTTACTTGGAAATAGAAGAATGAAGAGATGACCGCACCGAGCCAGAGGAATAAAGACACGAGCAAAAGATAAGGCGATGCTACTATAAGTCTCACTCCGTCTAAGATGGCCCAAAGCTGAGGTCTGGTTGTGGAGCTAGGAAATTTAGGAGAACCAACTTTTGGAGAAACAACTCTTGGAGAAGAAGCTTCCTGTTTTCTCTCAGTTTGATAATCATCATCAGTTTTCCTAACAGAAACGACATCAAATATCAACTTCTCGACCAACAATGAGCATAACTGAGTCAAACTCACACTAGAAACTTAAAAACTATACCAGAACCTAAATTGCGTATGCACACATCTCGCTTGTCTGGTGAAAATTCAAACTCTAGTATTAACAAGACCGACCTTAACTCTAGATAAATCATTTCAATTTTTCGTACAGTTCCATACACAGCCAACTATAATGGCAAACATAGATCGGTAAACATAGCAGAGAGAAGTGGGTTTGCAAATCAAATCCATCTTACATATGTGGACACAAATTTTAGCTTAGCTAACCTTAGAGGAGACATCTCCTCAGCGGACTGGGAAATATCATTGGTGATCCCTTTGGAAATATCATTGGTGATCCCTTTTGAAGACTGTGCAGCAAGTTCCATCAAAAGGGCAGCAAATAGAAGTAGATCTGTTATGAACATAAAATTGATTTTCGAGTGAATACAAAATGGCATACATGAAACAACAAATGCAGAAAAAGATATCTCTGTCTAGGTAGTTAGATTGTAAATGGAACAATCATTCAGACAATGTGATGCTTACATGGGCCCATCCAAGCAGTCATAGCAGCAAACACTGATCCAAAAAGCTGTCCAAGGGTAGCACCAGCACCAACAAAACCAAACAATCTTGCACCTGACTGAATTGAAGAATGTTATATGCTTTGAAGCAATAGCCCGGTCTTGAAAAGAAAGCACAGGGCAGCAGATTCTACCTCACTATCCATAACATCGATTATTCTAGCCCACGTTGAAGATATAGCAACAAGATTGAGCAATGCAACCTAAGCAATAGCAAAAATATCATGTATCCAACTACATTACGCGGACTTTATATTAAAACCAAAAAACAAAGAGTTAGTCATACCCAAAGGAAAAATCCAACTCGAACAGAAATGTAAAACGAGCTGTGATTGTCCCAACCAGAAGCTAGATTAGATCCATACATACCAGTTTTTGGGTCTCCTGTTAGACCGGATGCCGTCTCAACTGCATCCTTCGAAGCAGTAGTATGTGTTAAACCATGAGGCATGACTTATTCCAGAAAGCTTATACATAATACAATTCTTCTGTCTTACCTTCGAATTAGATGGCATAGACTCCGTTGGGGAAGCCCGCCAAAGAAGGAAACATAGAACAAGTGATAAACTAAAGAATCTATGTATTATAACCAAAGCCTGAAATTTTGAGAAGCATGTGTAAGATACTAAAGCAAATCCAGTAAGATTGATAAAAGTATCTCCTTTGGCAAAAAATCTCAGCAAAATGAAGCTAAGTAACTGCATAACATTTTCAGTGATTATTTGCAGTGATAGAGACTATGAAGCAAATCAAATTCAGAAATCAATATAATTTGTTCGCTAAAAATCAAAAGTTCACAAATTGAAAACAGAAAATGCAGGAACACAGATAGAGATAAATTACGTTGGATATATAAATCAAACAGTACCTTGGATTTGGACAAATTGGGCAAAGAGAAGATCAAGGTGGAAATAGGAGCAGCAATCAGAGTGAGAAACAAGGATCCAATAAACAGGCCTGGAAGCTTAGACAATCCCAGTGATATTGCCCCTTCATCACGGAGTGGAAGAACAACGAAATACGCGCTCAAAATCTGAAATTAAGAACCAATGCATATTTGAAAAACATTCAAAAACCAATGTTAGGAACGAACAAAAGTGGAAGCAGAGAGAATGAGATCGGTACAAAGAAGAAGCAGGAAGAAGAGTAAAGCAACGCCGGAATCTCGTGTGGGTGCACCGTGACTATAGCCGAAACAACCGAATCTAACCGAAATCTGCTGCCCATTTGAACCCCTCTCGCTGTTACAAGCTCGAAGGTCAACGTCTCCAAGACCGATGATAGGCAGGCAAATCGGACAAGTCAGTCGAAGAAGAAAGAAAATGTCTGACGAGAAAGCCTCTAACTGCTTCAGAAGTATATTGTGATGGGCTCAACACAGAAATTAGTGTAAGATATTGAAAGGTCTGTGCTTTTTTACAAAATAGCCCAATAAAGGTTATCGATTAACCTTTTCAATTCAATCTAGCCCAATAAAGGCCCATCATATTATCGATTACACTTTTCAATTCAAAATAGCACAATAAAGGCCCATAATATTGTTTTTTACCCTTTTCAATTCAAAATAGCCCAATAAAGGCTCATCTAATTATCGATTACACTTCAATTGAAAATAACCCAATAAAAGCCCATAAATATTGTCTTTTCAATTCAAAAGAGCCCAATAAAGGCCCAATAAGTCGATCACTTTAGTAATGGAATTAGCGTACTAAAGTGATGTTTCAACTGGACCGGAAGCTAGTGACCGAGTCTTTCAACTCTTTTGAGTCCAACGTTGCCGCGTTAACTTTCCAATCGCCATTGACTGACCACATCACACACATATATATATATATAAGGCACATGTAGTTTCACAGATCATTACGAAATTAAATAACACTGCTTCGAACAAAATATGGCAAGAAATGGTGCTTTGATTCTAATTATCTTTATTGTCGTCTCTCAGCTTGCTTCATTCTCAACAGCTAGGAAGTTACAGAAACAAACTCCTTCGGTAAGGTGTGACGGTGAAGATGATCACTTTACGCCGGAATATTCGTCGTATTTCACCGGAATATACGAGTCGTTAGTGTTGAATGCTCTTCCCAAAGGGTCAACTCCGGCGTCTGGACCTAGCAAGAAAATCAACGACGTCCAGACTTAGCAATACCTCTCTCACTATGATACTTTAATTATTTATTATTTTTACTACGTTAGACATGTATATTTTACTAATTATTTAGCTACATGAATGATATATTCATGAAAGTTTTTTTTTTTCAACAATTGCATCATGATCCATACTTCAAACATATCCTATTAAATCTTAAACAATAGTATTACATAGATATACGCAACTAAGAGAAATTGAACTCTGGGAAGCAACAATATCAGTCTTAATCACTTGGCTCATTTTTCTAAAGTCATAGTCAGTTTTGTACTTAATTTTTTTTATCAACTCAGTAGTGCTTTACTATTTCACCAAAAATATGTCCTCGGTTACAATGTTAAAACAATTAGCAGTGCTCCTTATATTATGGATGAGAAAATCTACTTTATGATTCAAGAGACAAAGAATTACATGAAGCGAGAAAGATAAAGTCGTCCAGATATGACCTAAAAAGTCGGCCACTCGCTAAGAGAGGAGAAGATCTTCAAACCATCTGTATAGTCAATCGCCATTGCCACTTTGATTTGGTGAAACGAAAGAAGATACTCCATAGCCCACAAGTTTTGTACTTAATTTTGATAACGAAAATTATTTTATATACCAGAATTTAATTCAACGTAAGGACAATTGAAAAATATTCACCAAAAAGAAAAAAAAAGAAAATTGGAAAAGGTTCATTCGTAATTTTAATAAAGTTTGGTCTTAAAAGTGAAAACAACTATATTTAGAGCAACATTATTGGTTGTCTCTTAAGGGGAGTTTCTTAGTAATTATTGATGATTAAATTTAAAAAGAAATTGAGTTAAGAGATGTATTTATTGTATGAGTTTCTTGGTAAGATTATTGGTGGGTTCTTAATAGAGTTTTTTATTGGAATTTTTTTTTTATAATTTTAGATAACTTAATTATTATAAATTGTAAAAAATACACTTAGGTAAAACTACTAATTTAAAACACAATCAAGTGTGTTTTCCAAAATTTCAGGGTTTTATCATACATACAATGAATCAACTTGTTTAGGCTCTGATAGCATCAGTTCTTAAAACGTGATAATGAGAACAGATCATATTGTAGAAGTTATTGACTTACCAAAGGCTTCAAATTGTCCATCCATTGGCAGTTTCACTTCGTCTATGATTTGTTTAAAGAAGAAAACAAGTAATTTAAAGAAGAAAGTTGAGTCAGATACTCGTCTATTATATTGTAACAAGATCTTATTTTAATATAAAAAGAATAAAGAGATGAAAACCTTACTTGAAAAATAAACAAGGACAAGATCGAATATGTTAATTAGTATACATATAGACCTCTTTAATGCCGATTGCTTGCATCAGATAAATAAACCAAACAAGAGATTCTTGCAACTCAGGGTAACGATTCAACAAGCTCCCATCTCCATGGACAAAAGCTCTCAATACCTATAAACCAATACTTCAATCAATATAACTAACAGATCACACTGTTACATACTCTATATAGAAGATTGCAGAACTTACCACTGGTAATTCTTTGCAGAAAATGTAGTACCGAAGCTTCACAATGAGATCCAAAAGGAAATGACCTTCACAAGGACAAGATGACCGACATACCTTTCACTTGCAACAAGTAAATCCAAAAGACCCATTATCAACATGTCACAAACCACTCACAAGTGTAAACTAATGGCAAAGATTAACAATTTGATATCTACTTCACGTGTACTAATCTTTAAGGCTTATTTGCTCCTCTACACACACACACAAAAACAAACAATCAAACATCATATACCATAGACAAGAGACATGAAATAATCATCAACCAAAGCAGAAACAATCTCTCCTTCAATATCCATGCCTTTCTCAAACATCTCTCTCTCGTAACCAATCCATCTCCCTTCAAAAGAGCTCATGTCATGATCCACAAGCTCATCAATCATATCTCTCTCATCTTCTTCAACCCTTTAACTTCTCTGTAAAATCAAATAAATCCAATATCTGGAATGAAAATCAATTAACATCAATCCATATATCTTACGCACTAAACAAATTAATCAGTCAACATCCTATGATTAGCCTAATTCCATGAAGACGAAATTCAAGCATATGTAACCTAAATAGAAGAGAATCTGAGCAAAAGAGAAAAGAGACAGTACCCATCTTCACTGAGAACACCATAAGAGAAATTCCGAATTGAAGATGCTAAATTGAAGTGGAAATCTTGGAATCCAAAGTCTAAAACCGATGAACCCTAATTCCTAAGCCTCCAAACCAGAATTTTTCTCCCGGTTTCATTCTCATTCTCTGGCTTCTTTCGCGAGAGAGATGAGAGAGACGAGGCTTCTGATTTTCTGATTTTTTTTTTTGTATTTCTTTCACTGACCAATCAAAACCTGCCACATCACAGTCTCTTAAAACCATAATCGTATCTTATTTAAGAAACGATCCTTAACATATTAATGAATTTTTGATTTAATTTTAATTATATTTTAATCTAAGAAATCCATTAGAAACAGCCGATAATGCTGGTCTTACACCTCCAACCGAGTATCTAAAGGGGTTTCTTAGGTAATAATTTATTTTAATTATATTAAAAAAGAATACAATGGGTAGAACTGGTTCTTACTAGAGAGATTCAAGAGACTCATAAGATACCCATACGTGTCGGTATATTATTGGGCGTAAGTTTTTGCTGTAAAAAAAAAAAGGACTACACGCGACTCTTCTTCGATTCATCATCATCTCCATAGTTGTTTCCAATCGAAGCTTCCTCTCATGGTAAATATCTATATCTTTAATCTGATAAATCGATCTCGTTGTTGTTTGTATTTGATTCTCGTTTTTGTAGAAATTCTAAATCGAAATCTGGGTTTACTCTCCATGAAATTCTGAATTTTATTCATGGATTAATGAAATTTTGAATCTTGTTCATACTTCCAATTTTGTGGTTTGAGAATGATATATTACTGTAAATTAGTAGATTGGTCTTTTAGGATTTGAAGATGGGTTTTCAATTCAGTGATACCAAATTTCGGTGAAGATTACAGCTTCATAGGAAGTATATTTGATCCAGGAACAACATGTCATGCCCAGAGATTGAAGCAAATGGATTCAATAGATCTAGAAACTATATGCCTTTTGATGCTTCTCTTCGTCTCTGCCTAGGATGATGTCAACTATCTTGTTTCAGGTTTATCTAATGTTGATGGTGATTGGACTCATACTCTTTAATGGCAGGTAAACAAATAATCTCCTTCACATGTTTTCTTGTGCTTCAGATATATATGGTCTGTTATATTTGATTCATGCTTCTTTCATGAGGATGTTCTTTTTAGTGTTTTTGTAAAGTTTAGCATCTTAAATCCATAGGTGCTCATGACTCATGGTTTGCCCTTAGTGATTCTTGTTGGTATATTCCTGTCCAGATAAATTGAAAGTCATGAGAAGCAAGAACATAGAGATCCTCAAATCCAACCAGCGGTTCCTCCAAGAAGAAATTACAAATCTATAGCTACAAGTTTGGTCTACTCAGATTCGGTTCCTCACCCGGGGAATACACATTCCATGGTAAAGCATCTCTCAACTACCAAAACACAAACTGTTTGTTTGGTTTGGTATCTTGCAACTATTTTCTATCTCGTTATAATAAAAGAAAAGTTTAAGTGATTAATCATACTGCTCTTGATTTATGCTAAAGAGCGTCATTGAGTGTTAAATATGCCAAATCATTAGTATATGGCTGTACTACTTCTTGGAGATCAATCGGTTGGTGAGAATATGTTTGCTGAAGCAACATGAGATCTTCATTGTTTGCAAAAAGGGGTTCATTAAGCATCAGGTGTATGAGTTGGAAACCAATATTAGTTATGGAATTGTGAATAATATGGCATTGGGTTGTTCACTTTGTCTGGTTGTTGCTGATGTTAAACTAACTGAATTGTTGGTCTTATACATGGAAATAGATGACAATGATGGGAAATTACATGATGTTGTTCAATGAGCCTAATGAGCCGAATGAAACTACACCAACAATTTTTTTTTTTTTAAGAACTCCAAATGGGAGTTCTACCATTGGAACCCAAATTAATTATTACCCACACTAGAGTTCTTAGTTTTTTAAAAAGTCATTATTTATATTAAAAAAATGTTAAGAACCTTTAATGGGGTTCTAATGGTTGGAGATGGTCTTAGGGGTTAAAACAGTATTAGAGAAAAGTCAAAAGAAAGGAAAAAATAAGTAGTTAAGGGTCAATGGGTCACGTTGTTTATTAAATGGCCCATTAAAATGGGACAAAGTGCTATAATACTCTTACTTGAAATAGAAAAATCAGTCGTACTCTTATGTAATCAGTTATACTCTCTTTACTCTTCTCGTTAAGCAAATGACAATCTTTGCCCTTTTATTTTAAAAACGAGAAATTTAGAAAAATAATCAGAAATAACAATTGAATTGAAATGTCGGTTGAAATATTAATTGGCTCAATTAAATGGTACCAACAACAAAACCAATTAACCAAACCAAAATGATATAAACCAATCTCAATCGGGCTGAATATCAAATGCTCCTGCCGGCTCTTTTCTGACCATAACTGAATCCTCTATTGTTGGCTTCTTTCCGACAATTGATTCCGACCGGCGACGTACGTCGAGGTGAAAAATTCCGACGTCAACTATCTTCAGGTCATCACTGACGTGTCTCTGCATCTCTCCCTCCCGCTCTCTCTCCCTTTAAGCTTCGATCCGGTT
>OVBA01004777.1:0-22227 GCA_900406435.1 Lepidium aucheri
GAATAGACTTTTGTTTCTGGAAAAATTGAAGACAAACTAGAAGAATTATAAAGAATATTTGAAGCGAAGGGTAAAATAGGTATATTTGAAAAAAGTAAGTTATTTAAATAATTTGAAAAAATAGATTATCTTAGTAATATATAAAATAAAGTAGGTTATATTAGTTAATTTTTTTAAAGAAAAAATATTAATTTTGAGTAGGAATGTCAATAACTTCACACCGGTTCTGTAGATAGTGTAAAAGATTTATACGTCTCCTCTCCCTCCAATGTAGTATTAATTACTTATGATAACGACCTACATTGACATATAATCATACTAGTATTGTTTTTCTAATATCACGTAAATCTATGTTGACTTTTAAGCAAAACTATTATGTACATTAACATAATTTAATACTACTATACATCAGCTAGTTATTCGTCAGTAGTATAAATTACATTATTGATGATAATGTAGAACTTAAGATATGATAGCTTTTTGAGCTGTTTTCCAAAATCAAATTTATTTATTTTTCGTAAATTTATTATAAAACTTTTCAGTCATCAAAAGTATCATTGTAGCAATTCATTACATTCAAACATTGAAAACATATACTATTATCCACTAAAATCTTGATACATAGCATGAGGTTTATTAATTAAACTAAATAACATATCCCAAATAAACAAAGAGCCTACATGTCTACAAAAAGAAAAATTAGCGTCCGAAAATTTTAACACAAATTTACAAATACTTAAGAATGAAGAAAAAGTCAATTAAAAATTTTCTAATTGCCATTTCGATTATAAGTGTCTAATACATATATTATAAGTGTCTAACATATATATATGTATGTACCGAGTTTTTTATAATTAGGGTGATTTAGCTAACAATTAAGATATTTATGATTTGATTTTTTTTTTTTAGTAATTTGGTAGATTAAATATAAATTTTAAAAATATGACTATAGATGATGACTTACCAATCTCGTTGAAAAAAAAATTAAAACATATAGTTGTACGTTAAATGATAACGTATAGACAATAATATAAGATTCGTTAGTAATTAATAACTTATTACGAGATTTATGATGACGTAAGTGAGAGCTGCTGCCAAAAAGCTATCAAACACTCACTCATGGGCATAGCAGGATCTGAACGCCTATTTGCAAATTGTTCAGCCAAGGGTATTTTTGTAAAACTACATTCCACAGTTACTCAGACATTTCGAAACATGTCAAGGGTAATAATGTAATTTACTTTAGTCAATAAAGCCCGCGAAAATGGCATATTCGCATATGCTCAAGGAATTATACTTAACGTGCAGAGGATATACTCTCAACTTGTGTGGGCCCATCATGGGACCCATTTTTGCCACGACGTTTGTACGGAACTGCTGACGTGGTAATATCAGTGGATGCTCTCATTAAACCTTTAGATGACGTGGCTAAAGAATGTCTTAAATCGATTCTAGCCTTGGGTTCGAACCGACGTGGTTTTATTCGATTATTATATTTGGTTTTAGTGTCATACACTCGACACGAGTTTCCGACTTTGTAATTTTTTAACAAATCTTAGTTAGGTCATAATTCTGTTGCTTAGCTACTAGTAATTTAAATAATTATGTCACTAGAATTACATTAAGAAATATGAGAGATATTTTGACCTAATCAAACAAAATTTTGTGCATTATTATTGGACTTTACTTATCTTCAAAATTTAATTAAGTAAGAAGTAATGAACTCAACAATAATTTTTATGTAAATTTGAATGTAATATGTGAAAGTTTTTGATGTCGACCAATTAAACAAAGATGATAGTTATGTGTCTCATTCATTCTTTGTTGGTCTGAGTCTTGACAGATAATAATAACAAGTTATTCACTTATGGCTGTCAATATATCAGTCATTATACGTTATTCTTTTGAAAATTTCATGACCACATGAAATATTTCGTTTCATTATAATAACAAACAAAATGATATAAACGATGCACACAATCACTAACTTGTACGTGGATTGTGGCCAAGAGAAATGACTGTATAAAGCAAGTGTCCTTCTCGTAAGTATTACATTTTTATAATGTTCTCTGAGGTATTTCCATATACTTAAAAGAAGATTATAGGGCTGCTATTTGATGCGAATTTTTTGACTAATATATTATGACGATGACTGCCGCAACAATGTACTTATTCTTACTAACTTCTAACGTAAATTTATAAATATTGTTGAGTTCTCTGAATCTAGCGGTTAAAATGATTTTAGTATCAGGGTTTGATCTTTTTTTTTCTACAGAAATGATTAAAAAGAGATTCTAGGAAGTAGATTTTGAGAAGTAGATCAATCTTTATCCATCCAAATGTTGAGAAAAAAAACAATAAATCATTGAAGAATTTTTCTAGATTTTCGTCCGGAATAATCATTTTGATACCATGATGGCATTTAAACATATTTTTGTAAACTATAACAGACTGTTGAGAATAGATCGGTATACGTTAAAAATTTGTATGACGGTGTTTGACGATTGATATATGTCGAGTTCTTGCATAAGAAAATTACTTATCATGTTATTCATAATACTCTTAAATTTTCTGATGAGATAATCCTGTTCATGGTAGGATATAGAAGAAGAAAATAAAGCAGAATCAAACATTTAAGTAAGGATATATTTTGTTCTATTATATGGGCCAATATGTGACTGTGCAAAGTGTTGGAAGAGTCTCTCCATTTCTAAAAACAGATACAACCAAAGATTGAAGGGATAAGAAGTATCTACTTACTTCTTTCTTGGTTTCATATGAACAAAACTGATTATTGCGAAAACAAAACAACCAATATGAAATATTTACTTTATTTTATCTTCAATTATCTGCCTAACTTGATGTGTCCTTTAGGTTTATAAAAAACACTTGATGTGTCTTTTTAAGTGACACATCAATGAATGATACAAATAGTCTCTTTGTTGTTTGTCTAAATATGCCAAAAGTCTTAGAGCAACATTATTAGGGGTATTTTAAAGTGGAGTTCTTAGAGTTAAAAGTTATATTTTTTGTGGATAATTTTTATGTAGGATTAATGAGAATTTCTTAAAGTGGGGTTCTTAAGAAATAAAAATGAGAAAGAGTAAAAAGATAAGAGAGAATAAAAAAGAGGAGAAAGAGTCAAAAAATGAGAGAGATTAAAAAAGGAGAGAAGGTAAAAAGATGAGAGAGAGTAAAAAAGAGGAGAGAGTGAAAAAATGAGACAGAGTAAAAAAGAGGAGATAGACAAAAAAGAGGAGAAAGAGTAAAAAAATGAGATAGAGTAAAAAGAGGAGAAAGAGTCAAAAGATGAGAGAGAGTAAAAAAGAAAAGAGAGAGTAAAAAAAAGGATAGAGAGTAAAAAAAAGGAGAGAGACTAAAAAGATGAGAGAGACTAAAAAGATGAAATAGAGGAAAAAAAAGGAGAAAGAGTCAAAAGATGAGAGAAAGTAAAAAAAAGAGAGAGAAAAAGAGGAGAGAGAGTAAAAAAGGAGAGAGGGTAAAAAGAGGAGAGAGAGTAAAAAGAGTAAAGAGAGTAAAAAAGAGGAGAGAAAGTAAAAAATGAGAGAGGGTAAAAAGAAGAGAGAGAGTGAATAAGAGAAGAAAGAGTAAAAAATGACAGAGAGTAAAAAGAGGAGAGAGAGTAAAAAAGAGGACAGAGAGTAAAAATAGGAGAAAGAGTAAAAATAGGACATATAGTGAAAAGATGAGAGAAAATAAAAAAAGAGGAGAGTAAAAAAGATGAGAAAGAATAAGTTTTTTAATAATAAAATAAGTTAAGAGACTCATTAAAAGAATCTCTTAAATAAAAAACTTTTATAGTGATTTTTAAGCTTTTAATAATAAAATAAGCTAAAAACCCCTTAAAAGTCTTTTGATAATGGTGATCTTACCATTTCAGGAGTTTCGAACGCAAATACACAATAAATTAAATGATGAATTAATATTATTTAACTTATTATGTTTGACTGCACGTATAACTTCCAGAAAATAATTAAACAAAGTATTTTACAAAAATTAACATAACAATCTAATAAATAAATATAAATGCAAACACTTGAAAAACTAATTGTTAATAACGGTTAATGGCTTTTAGTCCAGGTAAGTATATTAAACGCAGACGCATATATACAATTAGGGATCGAATCTTACCGCCTACAAAATTTATGTAGGAATTTGGCTAATGAGCCGACATTTGTGCCCCATATTAATATTACCGTTGACAAAAGAAAAAAAAATAGATAAGACTCCCAACTTAAAGCCTACTCCTTAAACTTTTTTTAATCTTTCACTAATGAGAAATAATCAAACTTCTGATGTTAGAATGATTAGTTGAGTGAGTTAAAAAGAAAAATTAATTGTTAAACGTTAGTCTAAGAACTTTGGATTTAAATTATAAAATCGTTGTCAAATATGCTATTACGTAAGAGATTAGCTGCGAAAAATATTAAATAAATAGTTGAGTAATTTGATTTATTGTTCATTCATGCATTCATAATTTATGAGCTGCGCATTTGATTGCGGTAATCAAGCACATCTGCATATTTTAAATGTTTTCATGTTCATCACGCATTATCCATCATGCTCTTATCGAATTGTTTTTTTCTTTTCTTTTCTTTATAATGGTTTTGCTCTTGTCAAATTATTAGCATTGCTCTGTTTGTGATGTTAATGTTACATTTAATCTTCTTCTTCTTGTCTTCATCGAGTCTTCTCTAATTTCAAATCGAGTTCACTCAAACCTTGATTGATTTGTTCTGTGAGTTGAATGAGATAACGTAGTACAACTCTCTCATTCAAATCTTCTGTTTTTATGCATAACGTTTCTATTCGTAGAATTAAACCGAAGGCCATGGATTCTGGCTATTTGATTTAGTTTGGATGTAGCTAAAAAGCTCAAGGCCAGGCCATTAGACCCATTTGTACAAAATAAACCCAATATGCAAACCACACACGTTCTCCAACAATGCTCAATCAATTTGTGAAGAAAAGAATTATCTTCAATTTTATTACAGAAAACATAAAATGATTGAATAAGATTTCTGTCTACGAAATTATTCACAAAATTTTCTTCCACACAAAATATTATCCCAGTCTATGATAAATTGATATCAACCAGGAGACAAGAAGAAGAAGAGCCACCACACAACAAAGCAATCATCTTAAACTCAAATCATACAAAAGACAAAAATATAACGATTAAGTCGAACACAAACGTCACTTGTGGCTATACATCTTTCTTCTTCTTTATTAGTTCATATTTTGCTCTCACTCCTCCTCTCCTTGCTTACGTCGCAGAATTCGCGATGTCTTCGGACACAGTGGATAAGCTGGTAGTGTTCTTGGCCAAGAGAGATGGAATAGACAAGCTCGTGAAGACATTCCAATACGTGGCTAAGCTCGCTTGCTGGCACGTTGAAGCCACACAACCCGAAGCTGCAGAGAGGTTCAAAAATTGGGAAGTCGCGTCCGGTCTCAGCCGTAAAGCCTTCAGGTCCCCACACACCTCTTATCACTTTATCTACACAGTGGCATAATAGTAAATATAACCTAATATATGAAAATATTTGCTTTGATAACAAATGGTTTATCTTATACTAATAAATACACTTACACTTTATGTTACATTATGGCTGAATAATGGGAACAGGACAGGGAGATCTCTAACAGGGCTCAATACGTTGAGAAGAAGCCCTGGAGCAACTCCAGTGATGCGTTTATTAGCGGTCTTAGCCAATTCAGGAGAAATGATTTACTTCTTCTTTGATCACTTTCTTTGGTTATCACGAATTGGTACAATAGACCCTAAGCTCGCTAAGAAAATGAGTTTCATTTCCGCTTTTGGTGAATCATTCGGATACACTTTCTTCATCATCATTGATTGTATCTTCATAAGGCAGAGACTTGAATCCTTGAAAAAACTCCGGTATTCGTCCGATGAACCGGAAGAGAAAATTGTCGCTAAAGTTAGCGAGATTCGAGGAGATATAGTCATGAGGTTGATGGGAATTTCAGCTAACATCGCAGATTTGCTTATTGCATTGGCTGAAGTACATCCAAACCGGTTTTGTAACCATACGATTACACTTGGTATAAGTGGTTTAGTCTCGGCTTGGGCCGGTTGGTATAGAAATTGGCCATCGTGAGTTGTAATATCTAAGGAATGTTTACTGTTTCTTGTAATAGATATAACAAACGTGTATCACTCACTTGAATATATGATCGTTTAAATTTTATACATTGTCTCTAGGAATCAAATCTATCAAACAAAAACTAGTGGTATTAAATAGTGTAATTTATAAACCTTTGGCGCATTTTTGAAAATTATAAAATTTGATAACTGTTATAAGTAACTTCCCACTCTCTCACTCTCACTGGGACGGTTAATCAAACATTATTAAATTCATTTTTGTTTAAAGTCGTTACCTTCTCTTTATAATTATAGATTTTACAAGCAAACCCACAGAGAAAGTATTGAATGAAATTTATGAGAAGAATGATTTCGACATCGTTATCAAGTAGGTTTCAAGGAGTTATAAGTATGAATGCATTGAGATGTTATGTATCGGAGTTTATCTCTACCTTCTTCTTTGTTCTTGCAGCCGTTGGATCCGTCATGGCTTCAAGTAAGTTTATGCTGTTTCTTATGAATTCTTCTGTAAATTCTCTAAAAGTTTTGATCTTGGGAAATTGTAAATTGTGCTTTTTTTATCAGGAAAATTGATGGCGGGTGATGTGTCGGGTCCATTTGGTGTATTAATACCGGCGATTGCTAATGCATTTGCGTTATCTTCATCGGTTTACATCTCTTGGAACGTCTCAGGAGGCCATGTTAATCCAGCGGTCACGTTTGGCATGGCGGTTGCTGGTCGGATTAGCGTTCCAACCGCTATGTTCTATTGGACTTCACAGATGATTGCCTCCGTTATGGCTTGTCTTGTCCTTAAAGTAACCGTTGTCGAACAGGTACACATACTTTGTGTCTGTTTTATGTTATTTGTTTCGCTTTTCATGTTTGTTTTAATTTCTCTGTCTAAATTTATCAGCATGTACCGATCTATAAGATTGCTGGAGAAATGACGGGATTTGGGGCATCTGTTCTCGAAGGTGTTTTAGCGTTCGTCCTGGTCTATACCGTGTTCACGGCTACCGACCCAAGACGGGGTCAATTAGCCATGGGACCGATATTCATAGGGTTTGTTGCGGGTGCCAATGTTTTAGCCGCTGGTCCTTTCTCTGGTGGTTCGATGAACCCGGCATGTGCCTTTGGGTCGGCGACTGTGTACGGAAGCTTTAAGAACCAAGCCGTCTATTGGGTTGGACCTTTACTCGGAGGAGCCATCGCTGCGTTGGTGTATGACAATGTGGTGGTTCCGGCAGCTGAAGACCGTGGTTCATCAACCGGAGATACCACTAGTGTGTAATGACTTGTGTTCATTGTTTCTATATGATAAATTGTTGTTGTAGAGCTTTTCTTTTTAGTTTGCAGTTTCTGAAATGTTGTTGACTTGATTTTTAATTTATTGAATCCTACTTTAGTAGATTTCATTACAAACAATTTTCTATTTTTTCTACTCTGTTGCATACATTAAATACGAAGCAAAACCAATACTTTCGCATGGAAACAAAATTTCAAAAGTACCATTTGGGTCTTACTTCTTCTTCTTGATCGGTTAACTCACGATATTGATACCATTCAGCACCAGACGCGCCAATTGGCAATGTTGGTCGGAGAAACACTTCAACTTGTTTTGGCACACTCACACACAGACGTATCTCATGTTCTGAATCATCAAGAGTTCTCGGTTCAATTCCTCGTGCTCTGCGGATTGGTTCTATTGAAATCCATCCTAACCCCGAAATTGCCACATCACTAGCCGGTCTGATGAAGAAATGTGTGAAATTCAGTGAAGAGCATTCGTTTTATAAATAATAGATAGGAATAGAGGATGAATTCTTCACCTTAGAGCATCATCAAATTCAATTTGGAGTAAACGGTGAGATTGTAACCCTTTCCAATCCTTCATCAGATCTTTGCCTGATGGAGGTGTCAAAAGCCCACCAACTTCTTTCTGCGGAAAAAATCAATATCAAGTAACTGGTAAAACAAAGATTCAACTTTTACTCTCAGCAACGAGGGTGATACTGATGGTTAAAGAAACTTGCCTGGTAAAAGTCAGTCGCTGTTTTGGTGGGTATAACATGAATCTCAAGAGCCTTTGGTCCAAAGAATGTGATACATGTTTCCGGTAGAGCCTGCAATATGTCAACTTGTCAAGTATATCATGGTTTTAAGAAAACTGATAGCCACACGGTGAACATAATTCTGCGTTCATTCCATTTATTCTGTTACCTTCAAGATGTCAATCCTGACGAGACCTCCCCAGAAAAAGGTATAATCGTTTAGGCTCTCACCCTTGGGACTACTTGATTCAATTGACAAAGTTGAAATCTGCAAGGTACGAAAGCACAGAAAATCATCATACTGATGTTATCGTCAAAAATCTATACCTGGCTGTAGCATAGCAGACTTACATCGAAAGACTGGCCTCTGAGCCGATTTTGAGGAGCAAGGGCGGGCAAATCATCTGAATGAACAACAGCTGCTTGCCTATGGTGTAAGTGCACACCCGGTGTATCATATAACTTCTGTGATGATAAGGTATTCATTTAGCAGAATGTTTACTGTCACACTTTTCGGAAAATCTGGTGAAATATAAGTTTATACCTCTCCTCCAAGGAAGGCGTTAATCTGAATTGGACCTAAGGTAGTTCCAGGGACAGCAGATTGAATTGGCTTGTACTTTTGTGCTGCAGCTGCAACGGGGTCTCTTTCGGCCATAGATTCTGTAGAATGAAGTACACATACAATTACTCAGAGACTTTATAGATGCAATCTAAATTTTGGAAATATTAGCCCTACTAGAAATTAGGCTAAACCAGCACCCAGATCATATTCAAGCAAATACAAAATGCAAGGAAAATGACACAAACACAATGGAGAATAAATGGCTTACTCAATAAAGCATTGATGAATGCTGACTTCCCCACGTTAGCTGCACCCTATGAAAGCATGAAGAAATCATGAATGAATATTTGGCAGACTGTCTCAGAAGTTTCTTTACATTAATGTAGTCTCTATAACCTTATAGTTGACTGATGCAAGCTCTTGTTTTGTACTTAAATAGCAAAAGTATCTTAAATGTGTGAGGCAGTGCATATTGTAATCAATGTCTCTGGTTTATAGTTTGTTGTTGTAATAGTCATAAAAGAAAAGGAAAATCAAACTAGACAATTTGATTACAATATGCACTGCCTCACACATTTAAGATACTTTCGCTATTTGAGTACAAAACATGAACTTGCATCAGTCAACTATAAGTTTATAAATATAACTCTTTTTTTGGTTGGTGACAAAATAACGAGTACACGTACCAGAATGTAGACATCTCGTCCCTGAAACAAAAACAGGGATGGAGAGGTTAGGCAGCAGAAGAAAATTGATTAGAAAGTTCTATTATCTTATACTGAGTCATAAAGGAAACAAGATGTGGACCAGTTCATGGTAATTCTTACGAGAAATCTATCAGCACTAGTGTTGAGACAACTTAAAGATGTAAAATATAATACACATTACCTTTTTCTCTTTTTGGATTTCTGATGCAACTCCGCTAACTCCATCCAGAGACTTTGAACTTGTAAGATGGACACTCAAGACACTGTAGAGGAATATTGATCCGAATCAACTCTAAGTCCAGAAACATTAAGTCATTTTCTTGTAACAACCCTAGTGTATAAGTACTTGATACCTACTTAAGCTTTTTCTTCGTTGTCACTTCTACAACCCAATCGCCAATACAGTTCATATCTGTTCCTTTTGGAAGAAGATCGATCTAACATTACAAAACAGAGTTATCTAACAAAGAAAATTTGAAAAAGATTGAGGAAGTAGTCAGGTAGTAAAGCCTTACCTTTGTTATAACTAGTATGATCGGATTAGCTCCAACTAAGTCACGAACACGAGCTAAAAAACTACCATTAAAGTCCACAATGTCAACCTACGAGTAGCAAAACAAAGACATTAAACCATACAGAATGTTGACAATTCTTTAATACATATAATAAAGAAGAGAAATTGCATTGTACAATCTACTCACCAATTTGACAATTAAAGCTTTCTCATGGCGCAAATGTGAAAGCTTCTCACGGAGCTCATCAGCTGATACAAATTGTTTCCCACCAGGATATCCTCCATTACCACCAACTGCTGTAATCATATGTCCATGAGACAAGAGCTGACATCTTCCGCAGATAATAGTTCTTAACTGGTGATGTTTCTTCTTCTACAGTAACAAAGTACTCACATTTGAGAAGAAACAACCAATTGCACAAACAATTAACTAAAATTGAGATTCTGAAGTTCAATACTATGAAAGTTAACAGCCTTAGCATATTCATACCAATTCGTAAGTAGCGAGATCGACAAAACCTGGAGAATCGACGTCGGCAGTCTGTAACGGAGCTCCGCAGCCGTAACAACATGAGATTGAAGTATCAACAACCTTCCGTACAATCTCTTCTTTTTTATTCTTCTTCTCTTTTTTGAGCTTTCTCTTCACCACTTTCTGAGCTTCATGAGCTCGTTGGTTCTCCAGGAACCTCTCTCCAGGAGTCGGAGCTGCCGCCGCAAAGCCATCCCGTTCTGAGAGTGAAACAGGCGATTCCGAATTAGCGATGGATTTACAGAAGATTAACTTCGCCGGCTTTCGATAAACCACGGTGAGGTTAGAATCACGTCTCGTGAAGCGACGAGGAAGAGAAGGAAACGTCGAGAGTGTCCGTAACGCCATTGTTGTGATTTTTCTCCCACTAGCTGTTATGTTATCTTAAGATAAAAAAACCACAGAGAGACTCTAGCTTATACAGAGGGCTATCAAGAAAAGAACCTTCTGACTACATTAGAGAGTTATGGCATAAGAGATCTCATGCCTTTGATTTTATCATGTTGATGCAGCTCTACATCTTAGCCACACACAGAACATAAGAAGAATGAATAAGGCTCATTTCCAGCATGCATTCACAGGTCATATAATCTAATTTTGTAGTCACTTGTTATTCCCATGATTCAGAAAGCTTTACATATCCATTTTTATCTCAAATATTGCTGCTCTCTTATTTGATTCCTCTTTATAGTTCATCGGTGGTGTCACTTGTTGATGCTAGATTTGGCACAATAGATTCGTTTTTAATTTAATTTTTTATAATTTTGTTTTTTTTCTTCGTTCGTTTGGCCTAGTTAAAAATGTGGGTCGGACATTCTCGTGTTAGGATTTTTTGACTTTATTAATACGAACGTTTGTCTTCGTTTTCTTTTTATTGATATACGTTTCCTATTCCTTTTTTTAAACTTGTTCTTTGTTCTTTAATCTTAGTTTCTTTTTGGTCTCTTTTTCTTCCTCCTCTATTCAGCATTCCAGTTCTCTATTTATAGATGGATATGAGCAACCTGTGTTTTCCTTACGGATTACGCGCGTCAATCTGAGGGAACAAGTGTTAGAAGGCATGTTCTTCTTCTACGCATGTTGGACAGGTGTCGTCATGCGTCGGACAAGTGGAGAACATGTGCTACTCTTCTGAATAACCCATTTGGACCTTTTCCTTGTGGGCTTATTCTGGGTTTTTCGTGGGCCTTGTGCTTTAGTGAGCCGAGCTCTTTTCAGCCTATACAATCAGCCCCTCCAAGTTCGTCTAAATTTAATTTTGACGAACTGACACTCAGAATTTGACACATGGCGTGCTTTGATTGCGGGTCCATGTTCTCCAATTAAATGAGCACTTGCTCTAGGGTTTTGGGTAGCTTATAAATTGTCTTCATTTGTTCATTCTTCCTCACATTTTTTCCAAGTTTCACCAAAAGATACTTTCTCTTTCCTTTCTTACTCGCCTCTTTTCTCTCTATTTTTATCTTCATTCTTTATTTTTCGAGAATTCGGATTCTTTGTTCGTCGATTTGATTCAACATGTCTCGAGATGACATTAATTCCGAACGCTTGTTCTCCGATGGGTCCGAACGTGTATTGGAGGACTCGAATTTTGAGAACGAGGATTTTGATGAGCTCGACGAACGTGCGTTATCCGAAACCGAGTCGGACGAGCACATGGATGGAGGCGGACGCAAGTTCGGTGTCGACCACAATCTGATGGTCGACCGTTCGCCTATTAATGTCGAGGCTGAGGTTAACGAACAAAGGGAATCGGAGATTCAAGCTATTCTAGATGCATTCTCAGATTTAATTATTGATGGTCCGATTTTATCCCTATTATTGCCGTGCGAGGGTTCGTCATCAGGGGCTTTATTGCCTGATCCGAACGTTTGTGAGGGAGGAGTCGATGATGACCGAGTTGCGTTCGTAGGTGTATCGGGTGAATCTTTTGTTCGTTCGAGACCAATTGGTCAAGGAATGAGAGAGAGAAGTGGTTCATCAGCGTGGTTAGATTCTCTGGTTGGTTCGCCAACTCTTTCTACGAAGAGGTCCATTCGTCACTTGTTAGAATTGTGTGAGATTAACGGTGCTAGCTATCGTATTCCGTCCGTCGACGAGCGTCCGTGGCGCGCACCTTCGGGTTACATTTGCGTCTACGAAGGATTTTTTGCATGTGGTCTTTGTCTTCTTTTCCACGCTTGGTCATCGATTATTGTGACGACTGCAAGATGGCCTTTTCTCAGCTTGCTCCAACTTCTTTCCACAATATGCTAGTGTTTTCTCGTTTGGCGAACGCATGTGGTGTGTCGATCAATTTCCGCTTCTTGGAAGAAGTTTCTTACTTGTCACGTTGTAATAACTATTGGGGAGCCTTCTTCCTAAGTATGAAGTCCAAATTTGAGATCGTCTATGGTCTTCCGAACAAATTGACTGGCTGGAAACATCGATTCTTTTATCTTCGCGTTGACGAAGTATCATTTGATGAACCTGTTCGGTTCTATAGGAACCTTTGGAGTGCATCCGTTGGTCCAATTTCTCTTTCTTATTCTTTTTAATTTTCTTTTGATTCTGACTTGTCGAAATAAATTTTCCATTTTGTAGTAAGACATCCAGTCGGGCGTTCGTTGCACGCGGAATTCCGATCAGAGGTCGACCGTATCCGGGACTTGTCTCATCTCTGGTTCCCTACTGTTTTAGAGGCTTGACTTAAACGCAAGGAGCGACGATTAGACCAAGGTTCGTCTGTTTTTTTTTGTATTTGGTAAGTACGAACGAGTGTTATATCGATGTTATGTTCCTGTTTTTCAGACGCTTGTTCATCAATGAATTATTCAAGTCGTATCCGTGAGTTGGCAAGGAAAAGGGGAAGGGACTCTGGTCATCCCAAAAGCCCTCCTCCAAAATCTCTCAAAGCTGGCGATTCTTCTGGGAAACGTACGGTTCGTGTTTCCATTAGAGTTTCTGACCCTTCCAAATCTTGTTCTCAACCAAGAGGGACATCGAGACCATCTTCTCACCGTGGTCCTTCATCTCATGCCAAGGGTTCCTCCGTTCGTCAAACCAGCAATCATCGTGGATCCCGAGATATTGTGTTATCCTTAAGGGCGAAAGACACGACTGATAAGACATCCGATCCTGATGTTCGTCCTTCTGGGTATGGGGGTTCGTCTGCTCGCCCTAACTTTATTTGTTTTGAGTATGACGAACCCATATTTTTTGTTAAAAACAAGCAAGCTTGCGCTGATTGGATACAATCGTCTCGCGACTCTGAGTTCGCGCTTCCCGCGATGGCGGATCTTGAGGTGAAAGACATTTTCATAGAGTTTGCCAGAAATCGAATCAAGGTTTGTTTTTTTTAAATTACCTACGTTTGTTATTAAACCTTTATTTTCATCACCATCGTCATTCATCATTTTTCATTTTTTTATTATAGTGACGCGAATTTAAACCGTATGATCGCCCAATATGAGAGTAGTCTGAAAAATGCTCGCGAGGCGTCTTCTTCAGGAGGTAACTTAGGTTCATCTCAGGTATCGAAGGAACTTGAAGTTGAGAAGGAGAAGTCTGCCAGCCTCCAAGCTCAAGTAGATGAACTTAAGAAACAGGTTGAAGATCTCAAGCGTGAAGATTCCGCAACTATCGCGGATCTTAATGATGAACTTGTTAGTGCACGGGCCGAGCTTGAATCTTTTAAAGACGAATGTAAGAAGATGATGACAGACGGGAAACGCCTTAAGAAGCTTTACGATGTGTCGAAGACTGAGATTGCCACACTGCGTTCGTCCATGGATCCGGTTTGTTCTCGTTTGGAGAGGTTGGGGAAACGCATTCTATATCTTGATGAAATCCATAAGCCTTCATCGATGTTTAACCAATGTTCGGGCACTATCAAAAGTCTTAAGGTCGCTTTTACCGAGCTAGGTTATGAAATTTCTCAGGATCTGATCGATTTTATGGAAGAGGATGTGAAGACATATGATGCTCAGATCAAGGCAATTTCCCCTTCTTACTTAGAACGTGATGATCTTCTTCCTTTTTCGCCTTCTGGTTCTCCAAACAAACGTAACGTGCTTAATAATCACGTCGCTCCTGATGACGTTCCTTCCGAGAAACATGGAACCAATGTTGGAGATGTTGGTTCTAAACAACCAGCTTTTGAGGGGACGGACGCACGTCCAGTCGATGCTCCGGAGGTCGCCACTACTAGTATCGATCCGACTATTGTCAATGAAGTGGCTTTGGAAGATGGAGAAGTGGCTCCTAAGACTGCCGAACGTGCCAATTTTTAGACATCGCTCCCCTTTCTTTTATGTTTCATGTTTTCCCTTTTGTTATGTTGACTTAACTATTTTGGGCAATTTTACTTTGTTCGGGTTTTAGCATTTTTTTTTCAGTACTTCGGCAACATTATGGTACGCTGTTGTTTTTTTTGATTTGCACTTGGCAATTCTATGGATGCGCTCGTTGCCTTAGCCCTTCTCTCTCTTTTTTTAAAGCATCGTACTTGAGCCTGTTGTTTGCTTTCCTGCGTTATTTCTTGTTTGTTGGCTGATGCTCATTTGAAACAATGTTCGTAATCGACATTAAGTCCAGTACGAGTTTGTTTATGTCTGGAATTGTTTGGTGTTTAATGACCTCAAACTTGTCATGACAGAGTTGGAATTCGTGTGTTTGCTAGATTGGACATTATCTGTCGAACCGGGGTTCGTAGGTGATTATAAGATTATGTACTGTAGGCAAAACCTGGGTTTGTAGGCGTTCAAAGATTCGCACATTTAAGCCAGAACCTAAGTTCGGGGGCATTTGTCGAATTATACATTTTAGCCAGAACCTGAGTTCGCAGGCGTTTATTGAATTATACATTTAAGCCAGAATCTGAGTTTGTAGGCGTTTATTGAATTATACATTTAAGCCAGAACCTGAGTTCGTAGGCGTTTATTGAATTATACATTTAACCCAGAAACTGAGTTCGTAGGCATTTATTGAATCATACATTTAAGCCAGAATCTGAGTTCGTAGGCGTTTATTGAATTATACATTTAAGCTGCGACATGGTTGTTTGCCATCTGTTGTCGCTCCTTTCAAAAGCTCTCACGTGCTTCTCGGATGAGTCTTTAGTCTCTTTCATGTTTAATTTTTCTAGTATGAGATAAGAATCATTTGGGTCGAATGCTTTGGTAGGGCCTTTTCCAGTTTCGACCGTTTTTTCTTTTTTTTAAAAAAAAAATCTCTGGTTAATACTCTGGGAGGCGTTTCTTGTTTAATCTTGTTGCAGATAAGGTTCAATATTTTATCTTTACTTTGTTGTCATCCTTCTCCTTTTCCACCTCTGTTCGTCTTTTATGAAGGGAACATAGGTTTTGCTGCATCTGACCGCTTTTGCTCTCGTCTTCTGGTTATGATTTTCGCTCTTGGAGGTGATAGATCTTTTTCCGTATTAACTTTATTGCAGAGAAGATTTAACACACTTTTTCTTTGAGTCTTCTGCTGGGCGGTTTGGATGTTAGTCTAGTTCTGGCAGCCTTTCGTTATAGCCAACTTGGGGTTCCAAGTTGCGTTTGTCCACCTATTCCATTGGTGCTCTTGATGTACCGAATCTTGTTTCCATAGTCGTCGGGGCTTCTTCTTGGGGTAAGAAATGAAAGTTCTACGTTCGTTAAGGGACCCCTTCAGCCGCTGAATTTGCTCCCTTTTTATAGGTTTGCGTGTCTTGAATAAACATGGGCTCTTGTTTTCTTGTCTTGAGTAAACAGAGGTTCTTCTTTGATACATTTCGCGCTGTAATTCGTCATGATATTCGTCTATCATGGTCAGTCTGGGAGGGTTTTCCCGTTCAGTGCTGTACGCTCATTCGTCAATGGTAAGACTTTTGAGACGCTTCCTTTGGCTGTGGCTGGTTTTTGACATTGCCACTTGACACGATTGTTGTTTCATTCTTTTAGCTGAATCCAGTTTTGAGTTTTATCATCGTTGTTTCCTTTAAGGCGATCCTTTGGTTTTTCCGTCTCTCTCACCCTTTTTTTAGAAGTATTTTACTTGCTTTGCTGATGTCTTCGAACATGTGTGGTGTTTTCTTTATATAGGGAGCCTTAGTCTTTTATCTCTTCTCGCATGTTGTCCACGTGTCTTCTCATGCAGCTGCATGTTTCTTGATTTCCTCCATGTCCTGCATGCTTTCCACGTGTCAATTTCTAAAGAAATTTCCTTGCAAAGGTTTCATTCTGTCCCGAGATAATTCCTTTTAATGCCCCTTTTTTTTAAACATTGCAGGTTGTTCGGCCGTCGTGCAGAGTTCCATGTTCGTTTGATATTCTTATTTCCAAAGGGGACCGCGACTTTCTTCTGTCGGTTCGTTATTTGCTAGGATTTTGTAATGTGGATTAACAGCTCCATCACACAGAGGGAAGAATACGTGTTCTTTTGTGAAAATCGGTTCTATATTTTATATATATATATATATATATATATTTTTAACAAAAGAGTGGCTGCACCGTATTCGGCTCCCTGATACGGTGTCAGCTGCCATTCATCCCTTCTGCGTTAGAGAATTCCCGTCCCCACAGGCGGCGTCAATTGTTGATGCTAGATTTAGCACAATATATTCATTTTTAACTTAATTTTTTATAATTTTGTTTTTTTCTTCGTTCGTTTGGCCTAGTTAAGAACGTGGGTCAGACATTCTCGTGTTAGGATCTTTTGACTTTATTAATACGAACATTTGTCTTCGTTTTGTTTCTATTGATATACGTTTCCTATTTCTTTTTTTAAACTTGTTCTTCGTTCTTTAGTCTTAGTTTCTTTTTGGTCTCTTTTTCTTCCTCCTCTATTCAGCATTCCAGTTCCCTATTTATAGATGGATATGAGCAACCTGTGTTTTCCTTACGGATTACGCGCGTCAATCTGAGGGAACAGATGTTAGAAGGCATGTTCTTCTTCTACGCATGTTGGACAGGTGTTGTCATGCGTCGGACAAGTGGAGAACATGTGCTACTCTTCTGGATAACCCATTTGGGCATTTTCCTTGTGGGCTTATTCTGGGTTTTTTCGTGGGCCTTGTGCTTTAGTGGGTCGAGCTCTTTTCAGCTTATACATCACTCAAACAAGGAATATTCAACAACGCCTATTTTTTTTCCGACAAAATTAGTGGACGATGTTTCAATGCTTCTCATTTCTCTACCGTGGATAGTTGTGCCGATCCAATGCTTCAACTCGTTTTATTAATGTAAACTTTTCTTCAAAAGTCTTACACCTGCTAGTTACAATTCTCATACAACACTCAAACCCCAACACTGTCTCTCAAGAGTTTTCGCTCTCTAAACCTCAAACAAAAACTCCCCCAATATCTCTAGAGTGTTGGGCGGTCACGCCAACCCTCCTAGTCTTTTTATAAGGCGTACAACATACCCTAGAATCACCCAAATCTCCCTCAAATAGAAACTCACAAGATAAGTCAAGTTTCCATTTCTGTTTGAAAGCAACCTATGGTTTCCGTTGACAGCTATTTGTCCTAATCAACACCTTGGTCAGCAAGTCTTCGTCCAGCTTAACCTTAACTTTTCTTGAACAAGACAACTTGACATTTTTGCTGATATGTTTCTCATCTAGCTCAGCCACTCGTCCAGCTCAGCAACGTGATACAACTTCATACAACCACTTGTCGAGAACAATTTCTTAGCTTCAATCTCCCAAGAATAAACTTCTTGTGTTGAACATCTTGTCTGGAACAACAACTTGTCTTGGACACATCATCAAACTCCAACTTTGTTACGATGACTTATTGATTTATTTTTAACGCGTTGCTTCACCACATCTTTAGTCATGCATTTAATATCTGATCAATCTTCTCTGATCTGTTTTTCAAGTTGTCTGGTCATTTTTCAACGATCGATTCCTCAAATTATTTGGTCAATCTTCATCGATCTGTTTTCTAACCATTTCAAACACTTTCACAAATGACTTGCTTATATTATAAAAACTCTAATGATTTATATATACTTTCTTCGTATGTATAAGTCTCTTAAGATCTGTAGCCAATGATTTGTTGGTAGCCTTTGTCTATATTTAAAGACTAGAAGCTTAGCTTAAACCTTAAGGTTTCTTGTTGAAAATGTTTGAAGAGATTTTAAGATCTAAGTTATGGTAATCTTAGAACACAGTAACATAGATATAAAGGAGTACCACAATGTCGATTAACTTAGTTCCTCTGTACATTGAAGATATTAAATTTAATCATGGAGCTACAACGATTTAACATCCATTCAGGCCCAAAATCCAAGAACTCTAAGATGAAATACACTCGCAAACAGATATAACACTGATGGAAGATAGAGAGATATGGCATTCATAAGTCTGTCTTTAAACTTTAGCCGCTGAAAGTCTGGACAATAGTGTTGTGCCATGGGTCAGACAAGTGCTGCAACAGATTCTCAAATGGTCCCTTTCCAGTTACGTTGTGTTGAATCACAAACCCTAAGAATGCCAACATAGCCAACCTCCCTGCAACAACAATAAAAAATTCTTTAGTCTTTTGTTCTACCAAGTAGTTTTCTTGCATAACAAGATAACGAATCAGCTTTTACTGAAGCTCACCATTTGCGAGCTCTTTCTCCTTGGCCTCGAGCGTAGGAGCAAAGTTAAGCGGGTTAAAGATACCACCTGGGTAACCAACTTCTCCCTTAGGTAAGCTGTATTGCTTAAAGATAGGGTCTTGGTTCACACTTCCTGGGTTTTTGATGTCTTGCCACCGTCTGATCTCAACGTAATGAAACAATATGAATTCGATCACGAACAATGTTGAAGACGATGCAAAGTACTGCTCTTTTCCGGCGTCGTACCACTCCGGAACGTTAATGATTCCTATCAACAGATTTGACAATCTCTGTGTTAAGTTTTTTGTATCTATGTTACAAATTATTTTTAAGTCATGTTAATGGTCACTCACCGATCTTAGTGAAAACTTCAGGCAAAAGCATTCCTGCGACTCCAAGCATGGCCCATCGTCCGTTGACCAGCTCTGCCTGGATGAACCATTTCAAATTCTCCGGATCTTCTGCTAGACCCAACGGGTCAAACCCGTTGTCACCAGCAAGACTGCAATATATACAAGATTGAGTAAGTGAGTAACCATTTTGCAGTAACAAAACCGGTTATCTAACTAACCGGATCTAAAGCTAACCAAGCCAAATTGCTTTAAACAAACAGTAATTGAGTGTGCTTTGAAAAAGTTACCTGCCGTTAAGATAATCAGGGGATGCTAAACCGGGCAACCATTCTCCTTTCTTAGCTTCAATCTTGAAAGAGGCCGGTTTTGTGGATGAACCGATCGACTTAAACGACAAATCTTTGTTCAACTTACCAGAAGAACCGGTGAGGAATCTTGGCTTTGAAGCACATGGTCGGAAAATTGAGGCCGAGGCATGAGTAGTGACTGTCGCCATTTCTCCTTAAAGTCAAGATCCGACCCGAGAACCCGGTAAAGGAGAAGAATAGATTGGAATCAAGAGATTGGAAAATATGGTTGAAGATGATTGTGAAGAAATAAGACTTGGGATTTGTAAGATTCGTTTTCTGACAAGAGCTTTGTGGCTGAGGTTTAATGACTAAGTATCTACCGTTGGATCAGATTACGTGGTGAATTGAACGGATAAGATGGGTTAAAAGGGAGATAAAAGGCTTATCGGTTTATCTTCGCAGCGTATCTTGAAGGATTTTTATGTCTAGTGAGATTGGTCGGAATAAGATAGAGTGGGGTCCAGTGTACTCCACGTGTCGAGTATATAGAGTAAAATATTAGAGTGAAGTGAGAGGATCCTTCGCAACCAATAGAATTGACACTGAACTGGCAAAGAGAAAACCCAAAATCCAACTTCAATTTTCTTAACCATCTAGATAGGGGATTTTTATCATTTCATTAAAAAAATTTTTTTTTATAGATAATAATGTAATATATTTCTATAGCACCTCTCAGCTTATAATTTAGGAAGACGATAAAACTATTATATCTTTTATATATATATATATATATATATTAAAGTATATATAGTGGGAGATACTTTCATTTTCGACTATGTTATAAACTATCGGATAAAATTAATATAAAGTTCATAACGATTCTTAAAAATAGGCATAAGGTAGATTTTGTTACAGATTTTTATACAAAAATTCAAAGTTAATAAATCTAATGGAAAAAATTCTTTAAAAATTAAAATTAAATAGAAAAAACTCTAAAAAATTAAAATTTAATAAAAATATATAGTTTATTGATTCGGTTCCGGTACGGATTTGGATCCAATTTTTTGAATACATAGAATTATGACACATTTTGGTATATTATCAGGTTCGCTTTATCTTATTCGGTATTTTGATCATTAGTTTAAGAGTTATTCAAATATTTATTTATTGGATAATTTGATTCGGTATATATCGAATTCGAATTTAAATATTTTTTATATAAAAATTCAAAACTTAAAAAATTTTAATAGAAAAATTCAAAACAAAAAAAATTGGTTCTTGATTTGATTCGGGTTAGCGTTAGGTTTTTTTGGTACATAGATTTAGGTACCATTTGAATATTTTTTTCAGGTTTGGTACTTCTAATTCAGATCAATTTTTGGTTTGAGTTTCATGCATCTAAAACAATATCTCGAAAATGATATTCTAAAATATCAACACGGCTCTAACAACTTAAATAAACATGATTTTAAAAAACAATCAAGAAAATTTAATCATGTAACGCGGATGTAATACTAGTAAATGACTAAATCAAAATAAAAATCTTAGAAGTTCGTCAATGGAAAAGTAAACTTTACTAGTTGTGTCACACTATCTATTATCGGATTTTGCGACTGAAAATGATTAAACGAATTTGGATTTTTTTGGTGTATCTTGTCTTTGGGCCTGTCGAGCTTGAAAATCGAGGGCTGGTTAGAGGAATTGTGGGATTGATTTAGGTCCAAGAAGAAGAAAAGATACGAGAGTGTCCAAGAAACAAACAACTTTTTCTTGTTAATAAAACAAAAACTTTGATCTGTATCTCTTTGGGATTGTGACCTATTTTTCCTTCAAAAGTTTAATATAGCCATATACATATATTCTTCTTTACAATATTGATTCAAAATGTTACATAAAGAATAAACCAATAAAACCACAAGAGTTTAATGAATACACTTGACCCTATAACAAAAAGATGATGAGATTTTGTTGATCTATAGTTAATACTATTCACGACCACAATCCAGATTTTGTGAACACCATTTATTCAAAACCCGAAACTCAAATCAAAAAGCAAAACTTAAAATACAAAGTCTAGTTTTCTTTTAAACTTTTTCTTTGAAATTGCATATGTCAAAAACATTACAGATTAAATAATTTCTAAGAATCTGCTCAAAAACCAATTGATAATGAATAATAGTATCACACAAACCAGTTTTGGCTAAGGAAAAGTCATTCCCAAAACAAAAGTCTTATCCATTCCTATACAAAATATATAAAAGAGGAGGAGAAACTTAACATTATCAAGGCAAAATACTGAATAAACAAAAACTCGTTTAGAGCTTCTTCAACCCAATTGCAAAACACCAAATTTGGTATCAAATACTCTCTAAACCAATTGCAAAATTAACACCAAATTTGATATTTTGGTGTTTTGTGAACAATACCGCGCTATATTTGGTGCGATACTGTTCACAAAACACCAAAAAATATTATTATTTTATTATTACTTTTATATTATAAAATAAATTTA
>OVBA01004778.1:0-22224 GCA_900406435.1 Lepidium aucheri
TTATTTTTAATATATCAAATATATATATAATTAAGTAATTAATAAATTTACTCATATAAATGAAACCATAAATAAATAAATAAATAAATAAATAAATAAAACAAATATTACCTAACCCGTGCATAGCATGGGACATCATCTAGTTTAGTTAACTATTGAGTTAATGTTTTTATCATAATTTATCAAACAAACGAAATCTGTTTAATTGAGTATCTTATCATAATCTTAACAAACTTTTTTCTTGTAAAAACTTAGAAAAACGTATTTAATTTAAAATTCAACAAATCAAATCAATAAAAATTTATTACCACAAAAAAACAAAGATACAACTAAATCATGTGACAAATTATCTAATCAAATTTTATTTTGACAAATTAATAAACTAATATAAATAAATCGATCGTAGAATTCAAATCTATATTATATTATTATAAATTATATGGATAATTCAACATTACGATTTTATTATAATAAAGATGAATTCGCACCGGCCTGTCTATTGTCTATGTAAAAAAGAAAAAGAAAACACAATGAGCCAATAATTGCTATGAGGAAAAGGAATTTGTGAAGCTGCCGCGAACCTCGCACGTGCCAAAAACACGCACAGAAACAACCGAGTAAATCACGTTTATTAACAAATCGCGAGCGAGCGCAAAAAAAAAAAAAAAAAAAAAAAAAAAAAAAAAAAAAAAAAAATNCCTGAATCAGATCTGTTCAGGTCGGGTCGAATCAGATCGGCATTATGGCGGCAGCGAGACGATTACGGACGCTTCAATCTCAGCCGGAGAACAAGGTATGTGTCGATTGCTCGCAGAAGAATCCTCAATGGGCATCGGTTTCTTATGGGATCTTCATGTGCTTGGAGTGCTCCGGTAGGCACCGAGGCTTAGGTGTTCACATCTCCTTCGTCCGATCTGTCACCATGGATTCATGGTCCGAGATCCAGCTCAAAAAAATGGACGCTGGAGGCAACGAGCGCCTCAACAAATTCCTATCGCAGTACGGGATCGCGAAGGAGACCGATATCATCGCCAAGTACAATTCCAACGCTGCGTCTGTGTATCGAGATCGGATCCAAGCTTTAGCCGAGGGACGGCAATGGAGAGATCCCCCGATTGTGAAGGAATCGATTGGAGGTGGAGGGATGAATAAGAAGCCTCCGTTGTCGCAAGGCGGTGGTAAAGATTCTGGTAATGGTGGATGGGATAATTGGGATAACGATGATTCTTTCAGATCTTCTTCTACTGATATGAGGCGGAATCAATCAGCGACTGATTTTAGGTCATCGGGAGGTCGAAATGCTCCAGCGAAGTCGAAATCTTCGGAGGATATTTACTCGCGGTCTCAGCTGGAGGCTTCGGCGGCTAATAAGGAGAGTTTCTTTGCAAAGAGAATGGCGGAGAATGAGTCCAAGCCTGAGGGACTTCCTCCTTCGCAAGGAGGCAAGTATGTGGGATTCGGATCTAGCCCTGGTCCAGCTCCGAGAAACAATCAACAGGGTAGTGATGTTTTCTCTGTTATGTCTCAGGTATATTTGGATGCTTTTCTGAGTGATTTGGTCAGATATTGAGTGACTTCTTTGTTTATTCTGTAGACTGTAAATGATTGTTTTTGTTTTACAAATATATGCAAACAGGGTTTTGGAAGATTGTCTCTTGTTGCTGCATCAGCGGCGAATGTTGTTCAGACAGGAACCATGGAGTTCACTTCTAAGGTACTTCTTTCATTATTCTGCTTCAGTGAGGTGCTTGATTTGTTATGTCGTAATTGGTAACTAACGTGTGAAGTTCACATTTAATTTTATGTCAATCACACTTGTTGGTAAACAATCTGTAGTCTTATTATCTCACCGCTATGCTGCTGTATACTGGGATTGTTTGGCGTGTTACTGGTAAATTTCGATGCTTTTAGGTTATCTTTATCCGCCTTTGTTAGTCTTGTCTTGTTGCATAAACTTGTTTAATTCCAGTGTTGAGGCTCATTGTGTTTTGGCTTCTGCCTCTGCAAAATCTCCGATGGCCAATAAAAGCTTTTGAGTAGAGCATAATGCTGTATGCTCTATATAAGTACTGCTGAAAATAGAGTTTTCGATTGTGAAGGCAACTGAGATAATAAATATTTGTGATTGCAGGTCAAGGAAGGTGGCTTAGATCACACAGTCAATGAGACTGTTAATGTTGTTGCGAACAAGACAACAGAGATTGGACATAAGACGTGGGGGATCATGAAAGGAGTAATAGCTATGGCCTCACAAAAGGTTGAAGAGTTCACTAAAGAAGAAGCATCATCCTGGAATCAACAAAACAAAAACGAGGGCAATGGTTACTACCAGAACTCTGGAATTGGAAACAAAACAGCAAATTCATCTTTTGGAGGATCACAATCATCATCAAGTGGTTACCAGAACAATTATAGTAACTCGAACTCTTGGGATGATTGGGGAGACGAGAAAAATACAAAAAAGGAAGTAGCACCAAAGGTGTCGACTTCTAAGGATGATGACGACGGTGGTTGGGCTGGTTGGGATGATAATGATGATGCGAAGGATGATGATTACTATTACCAAAGTGCAGGCAATAAGAATACTGTAGGCCACAATGGGAAATCAGACACAGCTTGGACCGGTGGAGGTTTTCTCTAACGGTAAGCACCAGTGAAGTAAAACTAATCCAACACTTAAAACTCTAGAACACGATTCCAATAACACAATTTGCTAATTCACTAGTGTATCAGGACAAAGGTGAATGAAGAAGTTGTACAATTAAGGAAAAGCAGAGCCTGTGGTCTTCATGCTCTGTCGCAAGAGAGAGCAGAGTTGTTATCTTAACCATTAAAGTCCATTACAGGTCCTTCTTTTCACATATCAGTTGTTTGACGTTCAATCAATCGATCGTCATTATTTGTTCTTCTGCAATATATTTTTATTTAAATTTGTACAAGCTTCATAGATGATTTGCTTACTAAACACACTATTCCAGTTAGTCTTCTTCAGCTCTTTTTTTGATATGCAAACTTTTATTTTCTTAATATCTGTAATGACAACAACAACAAATTTTCCATTCTACTATCTTTTTTTTTTCTTTCTCAATCACATTTTGTTTTGTCTAATTACTATGTCACGCAATTTCGTTTCAACATGTTTTAATATTTGTGATGAATAAATTCACATTCAATCTCACCAAAATTTCTAAGTAATGTCTCTTGGACTATTAAAACTAAAGGAAGGCGAAGGCTTGCTTAACGTATACGGATTACCCATGAACCTGGTGTCTCATGTCATTAAACGTATCATTTCATGTTTGTATTATTAATTAATTAAACAAATAATTCAGCCTTTATTAGTGTAAAATAAATTATAAGAGCTAATGGTGTTTTTTTTCAACAATATTTGTTACACCTTTCTGAAATTGAATTTGGGTGACTTGAAAAATGGAGAATAGTTATGTATTAATAGTAGTATATTATATTGTTGAAGATTCTCAAATTTTCTAGTATCTATTGTGATTAATTCATAAATTATTATATCATTCTTTTAAAACTGAAATTTTTATATCTTTTCTGATAAATCCATTTTAATAACTTTTGAATATAATTGAAAATATCATGTTATTTAGGAAGTTTAATATTTTTTTTTATGAGTATGAATCTTCTAGATACGATTTTATTAAGAGAATTGTAAATCTTCCTTAATTCTATCTACCCTATAACTGCCTCTATAATCTATAAATTAGAAGAGCAAATTTTTCGAATGAAGGATCGGCTTTTTGCGCACATTAAACTAATAAAGAAATCTCTACTCGGCAATCATCTTTGCTCGTTTAGAGTTTAACTACTTTCACTCCAAATCCATTTCATAAGTGTTCTTGCCCAATCTTCCCCCTTTTAATCAGGAATCTCGGATTCTAGAACATTTGTGCTAAACCCCGGTTCTAACAAACAATATTTGTTACACCTTTCTTAAATTGAATTCGGGTAACTTGAAAAATTAATAGTTATGTATTAATAGTAGTATATTTTTATTCCTGCATAATGCAGACGGCGGAATTCGATATGTAGACGTGCAAATGCGATTGCTTTTAGTAGACTTATCACCTACTAACTTGCATAGTAGTATATTATATTGTTAAAGATTCTCAAATTTTCTAGTATCTATTGTTATTAATTCATAAATTATTATTTTATTTTTAAAAACTGAAATTTTTATATCATTTCTGACAAATCCATTTTAATAGCTTTTCAATATAATTGAAAATATCATGTTATTTGGGAAGTTTAATATCTGTTTTACTAGTAGACAAATTCTCTACCTTTTAAAGCGTAAGACCAAAATAAGATTAGTGTTACTTAAAAAGTCATTAGTTTCGTTTTATAGTCATTGAGCATTAATTATGATTAGCTGTCAGTTAAAAATAAGAGGGACCACCTGTCAACAGCAAACGTTATTCTATCTATCTATCAACTAATGCATGAGCCTATTTAAAGCCACAAACTCTCTTCTTCCGTTCATTACCAAATAATTATCTGCCTGTAACTTCTACTTCTTCTTCCATTCTTCCTGCAATATTTTTAGGGTTTTCTTCATATTTAGGAGAGAAAGAGAGAGATTTGTGATCATGGGAATATATAAACTGATGACAGGAAAAGCAGGAAAGAGTGGGTTTGGATCAGCTTCGACTGCTGAAGATGTCACTAACTTCATTCATGCCAATCATCTCACTGCCATCATCACAGGTTCTTATCAAATTTTATTGCCTTAACATGTTTATCTTACGTTTTGGGACCTTTTGCCAAAATCATAGAACAGATCGAATCTAGAATACAATGCAATGAATGTAAGATTAGCTGTTTTATTGGTGGAGGAAGAAGTCAAACTTTATAGACTTTACCTAAACTTAGGATTTTAAGACAAAAGAAAATCGTAACTGTCATTTAAACTTAAACATGCACCAGAGACTTTTGTTTTGTCTTGTACTTTATTTCAGTTACCAGAATGTTCTTCTTTCGTTTTTCTATCAACGTCAATTCTATTAATAATAAAGGAACATAGAAGAATTAATCACAATAGATACTAGAAAATTTGAGAATCTTCAACAATATAATAAGTAAATGTCTTTTGATTTAGTGACATATGGTAAGTCCGCTAAAAGCAAACGTACTTGTACGTTTAGGGATCGAATTTTATAACCTACATTATGCAGAAATTTAACTAATGAGTCGATTAGTTATGGTCCAATATTGACAAAAAAATAAATATGAATACATAACTATTAATTTTTCATAAATTACTTCATCATATTTTAAAAATTAAAATAGAAAAATTAAACTTGTAACGCATATCGGTGTCGGCAATTTCAATGCAAACTAACCCTACAAACTTTTTAATATCTTTATACTCCCTCCGTTTAGTTTTATAAGGGGTTTTAACTTTTTTCCAAAGATTAAGAAACATATTAATTATCTCTTACAAATTGATTTAATATTTAATTTAAATACAATCTAACCAATCATAAATGATTTTGTAGAATATTAAAAGTCAAAACATATCAACTTCAATAAATTTTGTCTAGAACTATGCAAAACACCTTATAAATTAAAACAAAATAAGAATCTTAAAACTCCTTACATTTTGAAACGGAGAGAGTATTTTAATTAAATGTATACTAAATATTTTTTTTTAAACATCGTATACTAAGTATTAAAATATTATGTTTACTAGTATAATTGATAGGTTGAATATTAAATAATGATAATTACTTGTAGACCCATTTGTTTTATTTTTGACTGAAATATCCTTATACATACAAAAATTGTAAATGGAAAAAAAAAGGTGGGACAAGTGGGATTGGATTGGAGACAGCAAGAGTGTTAGCAATGAGAGGAGCTCATGTTATAATTGCAGCAAGAAACCCAAAAGCTGGTAATGAATCCAAAGAGATGCTTCTTCAGATGAACCCTAATGCTCGCATTGATTATCTTCAGCTCGATCTTTCTTCCATCAAATCTGTCAGATCCTTCGTTCATCAATTCCTTTCTCTTAATGTCCCTCTCAACATACTCATGTACGTATTAATTAAATGATCACTTATTGATTACTTTGTTTCCTTTTGCAGTAATATACTAAGAGTTATAATATGAATGTGTTGTGTTCTTTGAAATGTTAGAAACAATGCAGGTGTTATGTTTTGTCCATTCCAACTCACTGAAGATGGAATCGAATCACAGTTCGCAACAAACTACATTGGTAAGAAGTTAATTGTCAACTTCTATAGTTTTTTTTTTTCTACTGGAATTCGATTCTAAGTAGATGCATAATTCGGTATTATGGATTCTATAGGTCATTTTTTGTTGACGAATCTGCTTCTGGACAAAATGAAGAGTAGTGCAAAAGAAAGTGGAATCGAAGGAAGGATTGTGAATTTGTCATCTATTGCTCATACTTATACTTATCCTGAAGGTATCATGTTCCAAAGCATCAATGACCCTCATGCGTAAGTTTTATTTCAACTTTTAAATTGAAATAATTACGATTTGAATAATTTTTTGACGTATGTAATTGTTATTTAGATATTCGGAAAAGAAGGCTTATGGACAGTCCAAACTGGCAAACTTGTTGCATTCCAATGCACTCTCTCGTAAACTACAGGTTTTAAATATATTTAGATGTACTTATACTCACATTTGATATAGTACTTAATATAAGTACATTTTGTGATTTATGTAATGAATTAAAATTCGATGACATTATATAAATGATTAAATTAATATGATTTAATGTAGGAAGAAGGTGTTAACATCACCGTAAATTCGCTGCACCCTGGACTTATATCCACTAATCTCTTTCGCCACTCCGGTTTAGGAATGAGTACGTACCGGTTTTCTTAATTCCAACATTTTTTTTTCTCTTTTTAAAATTTTTTTTTGATAAATCGACATTTTCGTATTCAGTGGTCTTCAAGGCTATGACTTTTCTCTTGTGGAAAAACATTCCCCAGGTGAATTTAGTCCCTCTTGTTTCATTATCATATTGAATATTTGTTAAGAGATTTTAATTTGAATTTTTATAATGTTTTAATTTTGGGGGGTCATATATTGTTAGGGAGCTGCAACAACATGCTATGTGGCACTTCATCCTGATCTCAAAGGCGTTACCGGAAAGTATTTCGTGGACTGTAACGACAGAGCTCCGAGCAAATTTGCTTCTGATGATTCTCTCGCTGATAAACTTTGGGATTTCACTATCAAGCTCATCGATTCTCTTCCCAACTAAATATGTCGTCAGAAAAAAATCCTTCTTAATTGGTTGTTGTTACATTGAAATGTCTTTTTATCACCGAGGATTTGTTTGTGAACTAGTTCTATAATGTGAAATGGAAATGTGTAACAACCCAATAAATCGATTTGTCATAACATTTGTTTAAAGGTAATGGGCCTAACTTAATGGGTTTCTTCGACTTCCCAAAGGCCCAATGTAATCTGATTCTTTGGCTTCTCTTGAATCTCAAACTTGGAGAAGTTTGTCAAACAGGTGTCGAGAAGCAGATAATGATAACATCTATTGTTTCTTCTATTGAAATTCAGAGTGCAAACACACAAAAATTTGTTTGGTAGTATTACACAGAATCAGAATTGGGTGGGTGTATACAGTGTTAATTATGTTTAGTGGGCTTGTATTAATGGGCTTCTTCGGCTTCCCAAAGGCCCATCGTCCGGACAATGACGGCGGAAAGAGCCACAACAATTGCTGCAAAAACCGGCGGCACAACAAGGTCCATCTTCGACCTCCGGAATAGGCTCGCCGGTAAACATAACACCTCCGTAGGAAGATCCAACGGCACCAATACGGCTGCGTCGGAACCGCACCTCCTCGAGAACTCTACCGAAGAAGACGACGGGTAAATCGCCGACACGAAGGCGAATTCCGGTGCGAGTGATACAACCGCCACCGTGAGCGTTAGAAACAGCGTCCACGTAGCTCCGTAGACGAATAACGGAATCCGCCAGGCGAATCGGTGAGTCAAAGATGAGAATAGAGTCCGAATCATCGGCTTTAAGATAATAGGTTTCTCCTTTCTCTGTCTTTCTCTATCGGTTTATAGTTGTATGGATCGTAAATAGTTCGGCCATAGAAATTGGAGTAGCTTGGATGAAGAAGAGAAGATAACCTAATCTCACCTGCTCTTTGGCTTATCTTACGACGAAATGAGGAAAATTGAAACGACCAAGTTTAACGCCGTTTGATGTCGTCATCAACTTTTCTGAAATTGATATTCAGATTTGGGACACCACAAACATGAGATAGCTTCAATTCACGAGAAGAAGAAGGTGAAATTACTTCAGTGCTTGATGATATTAATAACTATCACGTAAATTTTACAAAGAAAGCCAAAATGTGTCACATGTAAATATCACATGAGAGTAAGACCTTTATTGGTTCAAATTCAAACACTACTTTATGCTGGTTGGATTGGTTGCGACGAAACCGTAGAGTATTTTGTTTTTCCAACATATCTCAATGGATTACATTATGGAGTTGGGAAGCTAATATTGAGATACATGATTAATAAATAATTTATTTTTTGATAGTCATCTAACATTATAAGTCAGAAAATTAGCTTTGTAATTTAAAGCATCTAACATTATAAGTCAGAAAATTAGCTTTGTAATTTAAAGCACCAATGATAAAGGAAAGAGGGAACAGAGACTTGCAAATTCCTCCCAGAGTAGGGAGAAGGCTGGTCAATCCCCAGGATCACCAACCATCTTCAACACTTTCATGTAATCCATGTTAAAATTCACTTCGAAAATTTGAAATGAACGAGTGAAGACATAGCCTAGAAAAAGGCTTTAAACATTGCTTGCAAAAAAGACAGACAACATCGAGTGTCCCATGCGTCCATGCTAACCCCATCGATATCATCAGCAAAACAACATCGAGTGCCCCGTACGCCTGTGCACCCATGCTGACCTCATACTCACTGTAGAGGTTTTTCTTTATTCTTAAAAGCAGTTATTATTTTGAAATAAATTAAAAAGAAGTATAGAGCATTTTTTCTACATTGAAACTAATAATAAATTTACGAACTTATTGAAAGTATACATAAACTCAACTCAAGTATGATGTACCATAGGAAAGTAAAAGTTTCTAGAAACGCGTCAAATGATAAAGATAAACGAGAAGACAAATGTTTCGATTCCAGTTCATTTGGATTGGATTCTTGTATTTTGTTTGGCTAGTTCATATAATTTGGTATTTTGGTTTAAGATATATTCAAATATTTTATTTTTTGAATATAGTTTGGTACGATATATATCGAGTTGGGGTCCAGATATTTTAATATAAAATTCAAAATTTTAAAAAATTGAATAAATTTTTTTCTAAAATTTAGTTTTTGATTGGTTCCATATCGGGTTTAAGTTCAGTTTTTTTTTAAAATATATAGGCTTAGGACTTATGAAGTATTTTGTCGGGTTTGGTTTGGATTATATTCATCTAATTTAGGTTGAGTTCGGTTCGAGTTTTGGACCGAGAACATCATTTCGAAAACAATATTCAAAATATCAACACAAATCTAAAATCAAATGAACACGAGTTGAAAAAAAAATCAAATCTCACACTATAACATGTGTTGAATTTTAGTATTATAGTGAAGGGGTATTGAATGAAAAAAACTTCCAAGAAATAATCAACTGCCAATACATATTATCTTAAAATTGAATTAGACTATAACATTTAAATAACTTTTAAATTAGCAAAAACTGAATAACATTTGAAATTTAAGTGTGAACTTCAAGATAACCTTATAGAATAACTAAAAATACTCAATCCTATAACATGTGAAATTTAAAATAATTTATAAAATATACAATCAAATAACACTTTTGTAAATAAAAATTTCAAATCCTTTTAAAGTAAAATAACATATTGTAATTGAATAATCTCTCTGTTGGTGGTGATATTAGCATAACATTTTTTGATCTAGAGTTTAAGTACAAGAAAGGGTTTAGCTTCTCGATTTGGAAAACAAAATAATACAAAAATCTTTTGTGTTATTGAAGAAAAAAGTGATGGTCAGATCCTCCCATCAACATGTTGAGAATATCCTTTTATAGCCAAAGTGGTTTAGGGCGAATCCATTTCTTATTCGATGGCCATGATGACCTACGACTGTAATATGTGGGCCCTACAATTAAGACATCATTGCTACGAACGTGTCTGCAATATTTTTGGGCAGTTGGACTACTCTTCTGCAACAATAAATTTTCACAGAATGGTTTAGAGAGTAGGACCTGCAACGCATTAAATGTGTTACAAACTGGCTGGCGTAGATTTTGGTCAACCTCGCCTATATGTCATGGAGATCAACATGCCGAGGTGATCTCTTCGTGCTCTTCATTGAATATTGGATACTTGGTTTCATGATGATCTCGGTCGGCTCAAAGTTGTGGTCGGCTTTGAGTTGATCTTCTCTTGCTCTTTGTCAAATATTAAGTGTTTAGCTCCATGCTAAGTCGAGTTGTCTTGAAGTTATATTGAATTTCAGCAAAGTCATATAGGCCAAATCACTTGAAGTGAGGTGGACCTTTTTTTTTAAACCCGAAATATTATAAATCATAACAGGCCAAGCCCACAAAAGCAACAAACCCAATAAGAGTTAACAAAATAGGGTATCAGACACGAACCCACACTAGTCTAAAAAGATCCAACAAAAGGTCTAGGCCCATAATCCAAATGAAATTACAAACAAGGAAAAAGATGAAGGAGATTCAGGAAAGCAGAGGGAAAGATGCCGGAAATCGAGATTGTTGGAACCGCCGCAATGCCTAACCCGATGTCGGACCCAAACCATCACCAACCTCGAATTGCTCAACGGAGTCCTGTTCCGGAGGCAAGGAGTTCACATCGGCCATAAAGGTATCGTTGTTGTTTCGCATAACATCGTCGACTGAGATACTAGTTACTGGTTTTGGTGGCAAGTGACTGATATTCGGGTGAGGGGGTTGAGTCACAATTGATGCTGAGTGAAGCGAGTGGTTGTCAGAGAACTGACTGTTATCCAAATTTGGGTTTTCTACATTCACTCCTGGGATGGGGTAAGTGAGGTAATCCAATGGTTAAGGTATGTAGCTATAGAAGCAAGTGTTATGAGTGATTTTCTGGCAGTTAAAGCAGAGACGAGAAACTTTTTCAAAGATGAGCTCCGCCAGGAACATATCTCTATTCTCACATTTCATAGGTCTGTAAAATTTCAGGCGCTTGTCGTAGTTGAAACTGATTTGGGCTCTAGCAAGGATTGGCCTCATGATAGAGTCATCCTTGAGATCCACCTGAGTGACTTCACCAAGAGAGCTGCAAATGATGCGGACAGACTCCTCCGTCGTGTACTAGAAAAGTAGGTTAATGATTTGTACCCACACCAAAATGCTTGTCATGAAATTAGGCTGACCATGGTTTTCCCATTTGTCCACAGACACAAACCAGTTGTTGTAGCATATTGGTTACAACCTGAGCACAGTGTTACAGTCTTCTTAAGTGGCAAAAAAGAACTGGAGGTGATCTTTGTCAATCAGACAGCACTTGACAGGGTGCTCGAGATTCCACTCCTGGGGTAAGTCTTCAGCTATCTCCTGAATGTTTTGTTCCCATTTATTGAGAGGTTTCACGATTAAGCTTTTTTGGTTCCAAATCAGAGCGGCTTCATAAGTGTGGTTGAGAAGGAAGCCACTGGGGTCATTTTTACCAAGGTGAAACCTATTGAGTGTTTGTCTAAGGTTATTGTTCATCTTAGAAGGTTGAGGATGAAGACGATGAAAGGTTGATCATGTATTTATAGACAAGTATTTGAGAGTTATTATGCTCATTGATTATCTCTTCTCCCAGTGATTGGTTTGCCTTGTCTTGGATATATCAAAATGCCATGCAACGTTGGCGTGGTTTGAGCACCGCCAAAACCAGGACACGCCAAGAGATCGTTCATTGTTTAACTCTGCCACCTGTTGTCCACTCAGAGGTTAAGCACAATTAACTCCAGGTTAGAATAGAAATTAAATATCCAAAACTCTGGGGAAATAGCCATTAGGTTATAATTCTGCTTGGGGAGTAGAGATTTAATGATGCTTCTGCTAGGTAGCTAGGCAGGATTAATTGGGTATGAGGCTAAATAGGGAGAAGATATAATTCAGAAGAAAGACCTATAATTGGACTATTAAAAAACATAACCTAATATCGGGCCTGTTGGGCTTCAGTAGAAGGATTCTTGGATCCAATCAGGTAGGCCCCTAGAGATACAATCGTTGAATCTTCTCTGATTAACGACACTCTGGGAAATTAAGGAGGTGACTTTGTTATTCAGGTTCGGGGTCTTAGTGAAGTTAATCCTCAAGAATCTTGCCCGTAGGACATTGACATCCCGTATCCAGATGGAGAATCGCGGCCACAAATCAGGCTGTTGGATGCATTATAGAAGGGAGTTATCCTCAATCAACACTACTGCATTCAACATGTTCATCTCTAAAAGGCTTTGTAATATCCAGGTAAGAGTCTTGAATTTTAACTCTATAGTTGAGTTCGCGTTTCTTATCGTGTGTCTAGCATGCAATTTCGTCTGATTGCGTTGATTTAAAATGCACCAAGTTCCACCATGATGAGTTCCCTGTTTATTCCAATGAGTGCTCCAAAAGATTTTATAAGGGAATTCTAGGGTAGTTACCTCATTGATTGTGCACCGACTGGCTATGGCGTTTCTGTCATTATTTCTCTGGACATTGTTCCAGGCTATCAATTCTGAAAGAGTATCGTCTGTTAATTTATTTAAATCCTGACGTGCCCCTTGGATAATTGTGTTGTTTCTACTTTTCCAGACAGCCCACAAGAACCAGGGAAAAAATGTTTTCCTTTAATGTTAGAAGATAAGTCCTGGTTTAGTTGCAGCAGAAAAGTTAGATTGTGAAACACCGATGATTCGAAGAATCCATGGCGTGGGGATGAAGTCCTTGATAGGGCCCATATAATTATGGTAGGATGGCATAAGAAGAGTGTGTGGTTAATAGTTTCTTGGTGATTACCGCAGATATCATATATATCATTGTTGATTATTTTCTGGTTTTTGGGTCCTGCTTAACCGCCAGAGCCCTTAAGATCAGCATCCACATGAATATCCATAGTTTTGGAGGTATGCATAGTTTCCTAAGTTTTTTTAAAAAAGTTTGGTAGGAAAAGGTTTTAAACTCAGTCTAAACCTTGTCTTTCGAGATATTTTAAATTTTTTAGTATGGCCCTAATTGGTAATTATTTTCTTTGCTTTTGAAAAGTAAAGATCACAATCATACTATAAAGTTAAAAACAAAGTAGAATATAATTAACTTAATTTAAATATCTTACAAAATTTTTGTTTTTCAAAGTAAAGAAAATAATTGTTAATCGGAACTTATATTTTTCTTTATGAGTAATGCCATTTTTGAAGAAAAACTAGGACGGTACCCGTGCTACCAGCACGGGTTATATGGAATTCAATTGAGATAAAACAAATAGATTTTTTTAAATTGGTAAGTAGTTATAGATTGTAGATGTGACATTATGTTTAGCATATCGTTTTAACATTATAGTAATGGTAAAACATGTGAAAAAATTATATATTGTTTGTGGTTCTGACAATAAAGTTTGTAATTCTATCTGGCTCTAGCAGTGCAATCTGAAGAAGGAATTGATGCGTATTAATATAACATTAATACATAGATATAAACAGAAAAACTTATTGTCAAAGTATAAAAATCTCACCATCAAATCTTTCAAATGAAAAGATTCTTAATAGTGTTGAAATTATCATTCTTTAAGTCACATAATTTCCCTTTTTTAAAACCATTTAGGCATTTTGTTTTCTAGAACAACATTACCATATGGAGATTGAAAGTATCTTCTTTCTATTGGTGTCAACATTGTTGTAATTCTGCATAACTAACATTTTATTTTCTTTAACCTCAACCATTCTGTTTTTAAAATTCTATTAAAAACTCTGCTAATCTGCTAATGACTTAGTGTTGTAACTTTTTCTTCACATTTTAGTGTTGCTTTTATAAACATATTTTGAGTTGAAAAAAAAAACTCAACCAATTATTTTTTTATTATACTTTGCCACCACGAATAGGTAAAGGTTCATCAATGATTTTATATTTTGTAGATAGTATTAATGGTTGTTTTTAATGTTAGTATTCTAATAGATATCATAAAGTTGGTTAATAGATTAGTCTTGTATTCAATTTGTACATGAATCTGACATTTGTCTTTTTTAATATCCGTAATTTTGCATGTAAGTTCTAAGTTTCGTACATATTTTGATCGTCAAAATAATTGATTTTTGACTACGTGAATCTGAATATTTGTTTGAGGAGTTTAATTAATTTTGCACACTTAATTTATTTTAAGAATAGAGTTTAAAAATAGTAATCATATTCATTTATTTTTCTCTAAAATTAATTAGTATTGCATTTTTTTAAAAAGAGAGGATAACATAAATATAGCAAAAGACAACAACTAACTATAAAACTATATAAGTTTGATAGTCAATTAAACTGAAAAAATACACTAATTTTTAATAATAGAATTAACCATATATGCGTTTCAATTATAGACATAACCATAATTAATATAATAGGTCAAAACTTTTACTTAGTATAGTAGGTCCAAATCCTAAATTAGTAAATAGCAATCATATTTCATATCATCAACATTTATGAAATACTCAACTTATTAATAAAAACTATAAGTTTGATTAGTATATTATCTTTTGTAATTTTGAATAGTCGTATTTGTTGTACCATTTTTAAATCTTTTTATTTTTCAATTTTTTCTTTGTTTTTGAGCTCTTTTTTACTTTTTTAAAAAATTCTATGTATATGTAAATTGAGATTAAAAAAACTGCCCAGAATTAGATGTCAAACTGAACAAAAAAGTCATCTCTTTAGTTAAAGTTGCAGAAAATAAAATTAACAAAAGAATGAATCAATTTTGAAAGAATTTGCTAAATTAATGAAACGTGCTTTCCATCGAGATGGTGGACAAATAAGCTCGATGCTCCCTCAGCTCCTTGCATATTTGTAGGTTAATTTTGGCATGTATGATTTGATGAAACATGCTTTCCATTCAACACTAAAGAGACGCCACTTACGGGGGAAATTGAATAGATTACCGCCGACAATACTTCTATCGTAATTTAACTCCGGCCAATCGTACCACTCCGACCATCGCCCGCTAGCTTTGAACCTTACCTCCGATCATCATTTTCCCCAGCTCTGTCACAAACAAAGATTAACTCTCCGTCTCTTGACCTTGAAGCAGATAGGCCTCATGGATCTATTGTAAGCTAATCAAATAATTCAACAGTCTCCTTACTACTAAACTCACCATGCCCAATACCTCTAACTCCCTTATCTGATCCATTAACCCTTCCAAGTACATTACCTACAAATCCAATAGGTGATACATTACACCATGAGCCCAATAACCCAACTCTTTCACTCCATCAGACATCTTTACCCGATAACTCACCATCACCGTCTACCACATCAATGTCACAAAATTCACCTTCGCCGGAACCAATCATGCCAAATCCACCACCGATAATCAATCAACACCCTATGACCATCCGAGCCAAGAACCAAATTTACAAACCAAAAACCAAATTTTCACTCACTGTTTCCACCAAACCCGTGATACCAACCACGGTAAACCAGGCATTGCGAGCTGCCATGTCCGATGATTTCATAAACTACATAACTTGTTTGATAAATTAGATAATAATATCAAATCTTTATGATCAAAATCGTATTTTATAAGTTGTAAGAGTTGTTTAGTTTACCTCAAATGGGTCACGAAGAGAGTAAAATGCATTGCTTTCTTTGGGCACAACTGGGACTAATATACCTTAACCATGATTTGGTCCATCTTGTAATACTTTAAATGCATCTTCGTCTCTTCGATCATCCTCAACATATATTGGAAGAACATAATCATCGTTCGTTAGTCCTGTAACAAGTTGTTTCGGAGTTAATAACCAAACCACAGATTTATTACCCGAAGCTAAGGGAGACATATGTTCTTTTGTTCGGTTCACAATGCAACCTTTTAAATTTGAAGTAGCAAACAAATATAGCAGAAAAAAACAAATGGCAAGAACATAAACCTGTTCATTAACTGATATGGTACGACTATGTTCATGGTTTAGAAATTTTATTGCAAAACTCATGATGTCCATTCAATGACTTCCAGCGTAATAAAGTTCACTCAATCTAACAAACTCATACACTTGAAGGAAAGAAAAATGAATTATTATTACATTAAGCCTCACAAGAAACATGTTCTTACTGAAGAAAATGAAATAAGAAACATTACCTTATGACGGTTTCTTCCACTAATGATCGCGGTTGAAAAGTACTTGGCAACATTGTCCACTGCAGTACGCATCTAAACATATAAAACGGTGCAAACAACAATCATTCGTTAGGAAGATGAAACAGAGATTTGATTTTGTTTTAGCATTTATGTTGAATAAAGAGAAGTTAAAAGTCTTGCAGCACTTGACATGTAAGCACAATCAGGTTCCTCAACAAAGGCGAAAGTGTCCAATCATAATCAAAAACAACGTTATTCTTTTGCTTTTTGCAAAAGTAATTCACATCGATTCACTCGAGATAACAATAACAAAGCAAAAACAGTTTTGATACATACTATGATAAAGATTGCGATGAAAAATTCTCTCGGATCTCATTCGTATTAGCAAGTATCAATTAAATAAACAACATTATTAAACAATTAGAGATCTAAATCAGATTTTGGTAATTCACATAACCAGAATAGATACTATACTCTACTAAAATATGAAACCAGAGACGAAATTTGGTTTTTGGTGAGAATTAAGCGATTAAGAGAAGCAATTAGTAAGTTACCTGTGAAGGAGGAGGAGTGTCAACAAAACCGAGATCAGGGGCGATGGAAAGATCATCAGACAATCTGCTAATGCACATGATGGTTTTCTCCCAACCCAAATCGAGTCCTTCCCATCGACATCTCTTCACAAAGCTTTCTGAAAGTTAATTTGGTGGTAGCGGATCCAGAATATTTTGTAGAGAAAAATAAAAAAGAAGGGAGAGAAGAAATAGAGAACTGATGAGAAACGTGGAATCATTCACCAAAATGGAAACCGTGTTAGAGAAGAACGTGATTACTCTTATCCTGGAGGAGAAAGTTGCAGTTATACTACATGTTAAATGTCCTCATTTAAGCAAAAAAAAATGTATATGCGACTTTCATTCATTATTTATTTTTATAGGGTGTTTAGGAAAATATGTCCTCTGATTTAATAGAAGTAGATTTATTATTAGTAATTGTACTTTTTAAATAGGATATTAGACGAGCTCCAATGAGAGGTTCTTGGAGGATTCTTAAATTAAAATAATATTATTTTTAAGAAACTTAGGAGAGATGAGTTCTTAAATAAGAGTTTTAAGAGATGAGTTCTTGCCACATGTCAGTTTTCTATTGGACACTACATTTTTTTAATTTAAAATTTAAATAAAAAATAAAATAAAATTAAAAATAATAATATTAAATATAAGAAACCTAATCTAAGCCTCTCCTTGTTGGAGATGCTCTTAGGATATTGTTTAAATCAAAAACACTAAAGACATGTAATAGAAAAGGGCCCACATCTACACGTGCATATTTACTGAAATTATACCTTCATCCTCCAAGATATCATCTGCAACCGCCACTATTTTTTTCCTTTTGGTCCCTCTTTTTCTTTTTATTTGCATAAAGTCACCCCTCAATCTCAATGTAAAAATGTTTTAGGAAATATGTTTTGTTTTATTTTATAAAATATCTTATTTTATAAAGAAAAGTTTCTCAAAGTTAGTAATTAACAGGATTATCGTATCAAATTCAATGATTATAATATTTTTGGTGATATATTTCAAAATTTTAAAAATTTTATTATATAAAGAAGGATTTCTCAAAGTTAGTAATTAACAGAATTCTAACAATCATAAAAATTTCAGTGATATATATATATTTTTTTAAAAAAGATAATCATTATTGTTTGACCTAGGCCTAACGATGTATTTTACTAAGGAAAGATTAGAGGTAGGAAACTCTGTTTATTAAGCGTTAGGAAGGTTACAAAGACTATCGCCGAAGCGAGGTTACAAGTTTAGTTCTCCAATCCCCCCTTTCTTTCGTTGATCCTTTCGCCCTTTATAGACCATCCCCGGCTAGGGTTTTCTCCTTCACGCCTTCCTTATGCTCTCTGCGCGGTACGACCGTGTCTGTCCTGGAATCGACAGTACGGCCTCGGTTGACAGGTACTTCGCTGACCGGCCTAACCGGGCTCGTGGGCCGAGGACCGCCAGTCGGGCCCAAACAGCAACTCATGGTCCATCTGCATTTGTCGAACTGCTGACGTGGCGAGCGAGTGACGTGGCCTACGATTATTGGCGCAGCTGATTTTCGGTTGGGCCTGATGCAATGGGTACTAAGTGGGCCAGAGGGGACAATAGGTCCACCTCCAACAATAGCCCCCCCAGTTTGGCGGCGGGAATTCGAGACGCCAAAGTCTTTGAGATAGGCTTCTCTGGCACGCGTGGACCCTATTGCCACGTGTCAATGTCTGATTGCGCCGTCGGCCTTGGGAACTGCTAGGCGTGGCTGACTCGAGGCGACGGTTCGGGGGCTAGGCCTCTCTTCTCTCTCTAGGATGTAGGTTGCAATTATTACTGGGCTCGGCGATCGAGCCCTCCCTCTTATAAATATGCATGGATTGTTTGCATCATCTCTATTTCTGCTCTCGCTCATCTTCCTTTCCAGGTACGCTCTCTTTTCCTCTTGTTTTGCCTTTCACTTCGTTATGGCCAAAGATCTTGCTGGGAACCCGACTGCCGAGGCGACGCCAGTATCACCCGAAGAGTTGACATTGTCTAGATCTGCCGAGCCGTCTTCTCGGTCCTCGGGTACGGGGCGAGGAGCGAGGCAGATGCGTGGTGACATCCACGCCCTCGCGCGTCTAGTCGCGTCGAGGCCCGAGATCTGGCGTTCTGCTCCGGGCTCGTCTTTGCCCGTTGAGGGAAATCGTCTTGCTCCCGCCAGTGATGTTGCCGAGCCCAATCAATTGAGATGTGCTGACGAGGAAATTGAGCCCGTTGATGGTTTTCGAGGCGACGAGGACGGTGCGGGACGTAGTGAAGATGATGAGAATAGAGACGAGGACGGAGGAGTTATTCGAGGTGACGAGGGAGAGGGTATTCGAGCCTCCGAGGAAGAAGGTGTTCGAGCTGACGAAGAAGAAAGTACCCGAGGTGACGTTGACGAAGTTGAAGAGCCTCTTCAGGATATTGGGGTTGGCATCGAGGTTTCTGAGGGAGATGAATCTAACGCCAACTCTGGCGAGGACCCCGACGAGGCGGCTGACGAAGCGTATCAGAATCACGTTCGTCAATGGTTGAGGTCGCTTCGGATCCCTCCTTCCCGTAGCACAAAGGCCGGTCTGTTGAACCTACTAGAAACCTGTCAGATAAAGGCCCCAGTTTGTCTTCGGGGTCCCGGGCCTAGGCAGAGGCCGTGGTCGCCGCCTCCAGGGTACGTTTGTGTTTACGAGTATTTCTTCAAGCACTGCGGTATGCGTTTTCCGTTGCCTCGGCTTCTGGTGAATTACTGTGCGCGTCGTCGGCTGGCATTTACGCAACTTTCTCCTTCGACTATCAAGAACATGATGTCACTGATTGTTTTGGGCGCGGAATGCGGGGTTAACGTTACGACGCACTTTTTCGAGGAAGTGATGCGCATATCCAAGAATCCGGAGAACGACGGTACATGGTATGTGAGTGCGAAACGAGGTCGCGGGGTCGCCAACGGGTTTCCTAGCAAGGTCACGGGCTGGCGTGATCGATATTTCTTTGTTCGGGTCGACTATGCGTCGATGGTGTGTCCGTGGCGTTTCACGCATATTGTGTGGAACATGAACCCTGGTAGGGTTTTGTTTGGTCGCGTCAAAAGGAGTTTCCTTGTCATTCTCTTTACCAGTTTTCTTTTCTTTGTGCAGTTCGTCATCCTCTGCCAATCAGACGCTTCCCGCCAAATTTTTTTGACGACTTAGACCGGATTAAGCAGCTTAGTGCGAGTCGGTGGCCGAACGTTCGGACAGCTCGTGTGCGGCGAAACTTAGACAGAGTGCGAGATGGTACGAGCTCGTTTTTTTTCTTTTTTTTTTTTTTTGACGTCGTTTTTCGCTTTTCAGCGTCGAGGAAGAGGTGTGGTGTTATGGCCAGCTACGCGGACGAATTTGCCGAGCTCATGGTACTTGGGGTTGACGACGAGGAGCCGGTTCCGCGCCCGGGGCAGGGTGTTGAGTCTGATGGTGAAGGGAGAGTCGCCCTAGCTCTCCCAGCTGACGAGGCGACTGAGGCTGCGATTGTGCATTTACCGAGCTCGGAGATGCAGCTGGTTCCGAGTACCGCGGTGGTTCCGCCCGGTCCTAGTGAAGACGAGGCCACCGAGCGAGTCGTTAAGGGAAATGACGAAGGGGACGCAAGTCGTGCCAGGAAAAGAGTGCGCGTTGATGGCGACGGTTCTGAGTCATCAAGGGGACTTGTGGATTTTTCCTTTAAGATGGATTACCATGGTCGGGAACCGGTGGGGTTTAGTCGAGAGGCCAGTTCCAAGCTGTATTACAAGATGAAGGGCTCGTTGCACGGTTCGCCGAAGCCGGACAAAATGATCGAGGGTGAGCTTGTGATGCCCTGGGTTTACTGCCGTTCCATTTGTGGCCTTTCTTCTTGCTAACTTGTTTTTGTGCAGCTTTTCAACAACCTCAACTTGCTCGGAGAGAGGTACGAGAAGGCCGTGGTGGACACTGGTGATTCTAAAGGCTTATCGCGCAAAGTGTCCGAGTACAGGCGAAGGGCGCGTGACGCCGAGGCGAAGTTGCTCGCTGAAGCTGCTGTGCTAGGCGATGAAGTGCGCAAGCGCCTTGCCCTGGAGGCCGAGGTCGAAGGGCTCCGCAAGGAGAAGCTCGAGATGGAGGCGGACGCTGAGGCGAACCATCACCAGCATATCCGGGCTGTTGAGGAGATGGAAAAAATATCGGCGCATTTAAAGGAGAAAGTTGCTGCGGAACGAGCCCGTCACGCCGAGGACAGGAGGGTGTACGAGGAGAAAGTTCGTCGCCTCGGAGATTATGTTCGGGCCGCTCGGGAGGTCGACACGCCCCGCCAAAAACTTGTTCAGGCCGAGGGGACCTACAGCATCTGCTTGGTGGTGAGGGATAAGCTCGGGGTTGCCATTCCGAACCGAGTTTTTGCAAAGTTAGAGAAAGACAAGTTGGAGTTCGGGGCTCAGGTGGCAGCGGTTCAAGTTCCCGAGCTCGTTGAGGAAGACCTCGCCTTGCTTCCAGAGCCAGTACTGGATTTTGCTTTGGCCGAGCTCGATCAGATGTTCAAGGTCGGGATCGTCGAGATCGTCCGGGCGACTGATAAGGGGATTCGTTCTGATGGCGTTGATGATGAAGTAACTGGCTCCCGCGGTGGCGGCGTGGGTGATGAGGTGGCTGGCTCTCGTGGTGGTGGCGATGTGGACGATGACATGGCGGTTGAGAATACCATGGAAGAGACGACCGAGGCCGCGGTTTAGTTCGCTTAGTTCTTTTGTTTTTCCTTGTTGTTTTAGTTCGTGTATTGGACGGACGTGCCTGCCGCTTCCTCGGGTTTGTCGGAGCTTTTTTCCATTTGCTCTATCATAGCCTGCAGCGAGTCCGCCATCTGTTGTGCTCTTTCCACGTACTGTGCCTTCTCGATGCTGGCTTCAGTTGGCGGCGCTTGGGCGGCTCGGGCGTCGGCGACGGGATCTTTTCCCGAGCCGAGGTTATCTTCGTGGTGTTTTGCCATCGAGGGCGTTACTGGCGAAGCTTTCGGGGCCAACAGACCCATTGGGTTCGGTGGTCCCACAGGGATCTTCTTCGCTCCGTTCGGTGGTGTTTTGTCCGCCATCCCTATTACTTGTGCGTTGAGAGTTTTCTTTCCCCCCCTCCTTCTAGCGCCAATTGTTTGACCTAGGCCTAACGATGTATTTTACTAAGGAAAGATTAGAGGTAGGAAACTCTGTTTATTAAGCGTTAGGAAGGTTACAAAGACTACCGCCGAAGCGAGGTTACAAGTTTAGTTCTCCAATCCCCCCTTTCTTTCGTT
>OVBA01004779.1:0-22219 GCA_900406435.1 Lepidium aucheri
CGGGTTTACGCTTCCTTCCAAGTTGCTCCACCAACCCACATATGGAGTAAGCAGCGGATATACATGGACGTGAAAGGCTGTGGGTTTACGCATCCTTCTAGCTGCTTCACTTTTACCACTTACTCAGTTTAAAATCTTTGCGGGCAGCCTTATTTTCCACTTAACATTTGAGAGGGATTTACCAAGCACACACTTTTGGATCATGCTAAACATAAAGAATGAAGGTATTGATGCATCTCTAGGCTCTAACCACGAAGTTTAAGTTCAGTTTCAGAAGGAATCAAACAAGACCTATTCAAAATGCAACCCAAGCAAAGTTCACCAAGGCGATGATCCGCCCAAAAACTTTCCAAAACGGCTATCTACCAATCAAGAGCATTCACAATGGTTACTTAGCTTAACTTATCAAGATTTTGCCCATTATCAAGATCATTCCCACAAAACAATTACGGATGCATGAATCCTAAGTGAATGCAACCTAAAGACAAAGCTAAATGGATGCAACTACATGATCACTCTATTTTTCCAGATTTCATTTTCAAAAAATTTCAAATTTTTATGGTTTTTCTATGACTTAAGTACCATGAAGTGCAACAATCAAATGCACAAAGAAAAATCTAATCGGATTTTTACAACCTAGACGAATGCATGCAAAATAGAAAATAAGAATCACAAGAAACGATGTAAGAGTACTCTAGACCCCTCCCCCAAACTTAAATTACACAGTCTCTTGTGTGCATAGAAGTCGGAGAGAGTTGTCTAGACAAACAAAAAAAAAGAATGAAAATAAAAAATGTATGTACAAAGGGTTGGAGTTTGGTACCTAAAAACCAAAAAACTAAGCAGTTGAGGCATTCACATCCTCAAGAGTGTAATTGTGAGGGTTTGGGTACCCTCTTGGAGCTATTCTTTGCATGGTGTGACGTACTGCTATCTGTCCGAGTACTCCTCGCGGTCATGATCGGCGTGGGATGCGTGCGAGGGATCCTGTTGAGGCGTTTGCTCTTGTTTTGTCATGTGCTTTTGGCTCTTCTTCCCGGTCCGTTTGTATACCCGCATCATGTCCATTGATTGGCGTTGCGGCTGCTCTTCTTGTGCTTGGTGTGAGCTAGGACCTGCCAAGGTTGAATGCCTCCTCGCTGGTGGCAGCGAGTCATGAGTGCTAGGCTGAGGTGTTGTTCCTCTGAACGATGATTCCAATCCATCAATTGCTCTCCATATTTTCTTGCGCTTGCTCAGCCACTCCTCCTTTTCCTTTGTCCTGAGGGGTCATGGTTCTTTGCCAAATTTTCTCACTCCTCGCTTTGTTGCCTCCAAGGATTAGATGCGAGGCATGCTCGCTCTTGGCTTAATGAGGGCATTACTTCCTCTAATTAGCCAAAAGTGCAGCCAAAGCTCCTTGAACCTGAGATGTAGATCAAAATACCAAATACCCAATAACAACAACAATAAACTAGCAAAAATTGTTCTCAAAATAAAACAAGACCAAATTAACCTTAAACAAAATTAAAAAGAGTTTTCAAGAGTAAAGGATGGGATTCCCTCCCAAGTGGGCTTGTTTAGAGTCACAAGCTTAACTCTCCAAACTCCTCTTAGTATGGGTTTGCAAAGGGAACCAGAGCTCCCTCGTTTGCTTCCTTGTTCATTACCCCTATTGTTCCTTCAATCTCAAAGCATTGCCCGTCGATCATAGGCTTCTTTTTTCCTTTCTTAGGTCAAACATCATACCAACTCCTTCTCCAACCTTTAGTTCAATGCTCCTGTTCCGCACATCAATCAAAGCTCCCACTGACGCCAAGAAAGGTGTACCCAGCAGTAGTGGATCAGTATATTCTTTATCCATCTCTAATACCACAAAATCAGTAGAACCCAACACACTGCCAACACTTATTAGTACATCCTCGAGCAGTTCCCTCGGCTTTCTTCTTGTTCTGTCCGTGATGACCAATTAGATTTTGCAATCCTTGAAGTTTGAGTACCCCAGCTTTTGCACAGTGATTAGTGGGGTCAAACTAATGGATGCTCCAAGATCACACAAGCAGTTAATGAACGTTAGATGCTCTACTGCGCATGGAAGTGTGAAGCTTCCCGGATCACTTAATTTTTCTGCGATGAACTTTTTCCTCTGATGTGGAGAACTGGTACCAATATCGATACCGATGATTGGATCCCAACAGCCATACATTCCTCTTCTCGTTCCTTAAGCGAGTCCTTCAAAAATTTCTTGTATTGCGGTATTAAAGCAAAAGCATCCAAGATAGGAATTTCTAGCTCTATGCCACTCATTTGCTTATCAAAAAGGTTTTATTTCTCCACTTGATTCTTCTTTAAACGCAAAGGGAAATGTGCTTTGGCTTTGGTTGCAACCACAGGTGCAACTCCTTCTGTCGCGTTTAGGTTGGGACAGTCTAGCTCCTCTCCTTGCTGCACAGGCGAGCGAGGGCTCTCATTGAGTTGTGCAGTTTTCCTAGTAATCATATCATCATTAGCCTCTCCTCACGGCTTAGACCTGAGAGGTGTATCCCCGAGTTGTACGTAATCGGCGTTATTCTTGGCTTGTTCTGCCCCCCAGCTTGAATAACTCTGTCCTCAGTGTTTTTTTCAGTCCAACTATTGATGGGAGCACTTTTCTGGTTCTGAGAGTAATTGACTGAGCTGTATACTCTTTTGGATTCTGAACGACTTTTCTGGGTAGCTGATTGGTGCCTTTAGTTGATGATGATGCCTGGTTGCTCTCCACATACTTTAGTCGCGCGTTGAGGGTTTCAAACATACAGTTGAGGTCATTATAGCTTGCATCAATTCGGTTATGTACCTCTCCAAACTTCGTGGTAATTTCTGCTTGGTGGGCGGTTTGGCTTTGCAATATTTGTTGGAGCATATTCATCACATCCGGTTGGTCCTCTTTTGTGGTTGGAGGTTGAGTTGGAGTTGGTGCCAGTTTAAGGCTTTACCACCATTGTTCCTTGAGTATCCAAGCTTGTTGCTTCGGTGGATACACTTGATCTTGTGGGTTGGCTACGTTTGTACTTTGATAACTGAAGTTTGGGTTTTGCTTATAGTTGACCCACAGTTTAGATCCACTTTGATTCTGAACAAAGCAAATTTCCTCTAGTTGCTCGTCCTCTCCCTCTTGTACAATTTCCTCCTCCACAAGATTTACTTGCTTGGTGTGGATCATTAGCAACTTGTCTAACTTCTCATGGATTTGCTTCAGTTCTTTATGCGTGGATGTGTCTGAATCAGAAGTTCCCGTGACAGCTTGGTCATACTCCTCACCATACTGTCCATCAGCTAGAACAAGGATTTCTATTAACGTTCTTCCCTTGTTGATCTCCTGCTACAGAAAGCTCTCGTGGCTTGCAGTATCCAATAACATTCGTTTCCTTAGGTGAACTTCTCGGTAGAAGTTGTTGAGGATAGTGTCCTCCCGGAAACCATGATGGGGATGCTGAGACTGATAGGTCTTATATCTGTCCCATGCCTCTGCCCATGACTTGGTCCTCTGCTGGACAAAATCTGATATGTTGTTCCTTAGCTTGGTCGTCCGTGAATTGGAGAAAAACTTGGTAAGAAATAGGTGCTTGCACTCCGACCAAGTGGTGATGGATCCGGTGGGAAGGTGTTTCTCCCACTGATGAGCTCTGTCCCCAAGAGAGAAGGGAAAGAGCCTGAGCTTCAGTGCGTCTTCACTCACTCCATTAATGCGAGTGAGCGTGATAGTCTCTTGAACTCATCAAGATGATCGAGGGGGTCCTCCAAGGGTAGGCCATGGAACTTGTTGTTCTGGACCATCGAGATCAGTCCGCTCTTGATTTCGAAGTTATTGTTTTGGATCGCCGGCGGTTGGATGCCATTCCGTATCGTGTGAGTACTCGGGGCATTACTCGCACTAATACAGTGAGGGCGATAAGCTAGATTTTGTGCTTGCGCCTGGTGGGCGACCTCATTTACCAATAGAGGTGTTCCGTCCATTGTCGTTCCTGGCATGGTATTGTCCAGATCTGGCTGTTGTTGTTGTATTCTGGTACGCTCTCGTCTGATCTCACGAGTGAGAAGGTTGATATTGTCTATGGGTGGCTGAAGGTGGTGAGAACCTTTCGATTGTGTGTGCATCAACAAACTAACTCGCACTGACTACTCGCTTAACTCTCAGGAGTAATGCGAGGGTGATTATTCTGTGTCTGCCCTCAGTGCCAGGTGTCGAGGGTAACCAGCGAGGCCTGCAAGGACAAAAACAACGACTTGTCAATAAAATGGAAGCTTGGTCCTTACAGATCCAAGCTGAGTGAATCAAAGAAAAGTTATAATATCAGTAACACACAATCTGATCCTAAGACTAGTAAACTATAAATTGGAACAAGCAAATCTGATTTGGCAACGGCGTCAATTTGATAAAAGAGTTTTTGCGTTCTTCTATCAAATCAATTGAGCATAGTGGTAAGTAAGGTGAGAATTGTCGAACCAAATACTCAGAGATGCTTGTAAACAACCTATCTAATACTAGATCCTAGTCAAAGTAACCTACCATTCTTTCACAACGATAGATCACGATATTTAGATGAGCTTCAAAACTAGAGAATAGGACAAAATACACAAAATGACAAAAATAAAACATAATGGAAATGACTACAACAGAGAAATGGCATAAAAAGAGAGCACAACAATTGCAATAAGATGAAAATTAAATTAAAGGCAAGGATATAGAGGATAGGGAGGTTGATCAGCGATAAACTCGACTAACAGCCAACCCACATGCTAGATCTCTCTTCAGCGGATCAAGCCATCACCAACAAGACACTTGGTCTCCGCTCCCATCGGTGCTAGCCTTATGTCACGGCCCAAATCAGATCTCTCTTGATCAGGGAGAGATTAGCATTAAGCTTGGCCTAGTTAGAAGAGATCATAGTTCAGATCATGGCTAGAACGGCAAGGAAATCAACGGATTCACCTTCGATCGCCCTATCCTCGAGATCCACACGGATCTACTCCCGCCTAATTGTGTGAGGGCGGAGGAGTATGGATGATCTAGATTGCATAAACATAAAGAATCTTATAATGAAATTGCAGAAAGTAAAGATGAAGAACAAGATAAACTTAATTCAAATAAACTTCAAAGCATAATCATAAAGAGTAGTTTAAACAAAGCTTAAAAGAAACAATAAAAATAGAGAGAGTTTTCAGCTAAAACAACAGATAATTGATAAGAGTGTGATTAGAGGGTATTTATAGGATTATTTGCATAACCCTAATGGTCAAACCGACTTAAGTTGGTCAACTAGGAATTTCTGTAAGTCTTGCCCTCGGAGTCCTTGCACGAGCTTGGGCACCGAGGAGTGATTCTTGTCTTGGTCCTCGTGGGTTGAGACTGAGTGAATGGTCCGAGTGTAATCCTTGTGGTGAAGAGATTGATCTTCCCTCGTGGCAGATAGGTTGAGGCTGCTGACTGAGGCATCTTTTCTTGAGCGTTCTGAGCAGTTCTCGCCTTACGATCCGCAAGGTAGCGATCCGAGGTTGCACGGTCTTTTTTGCCTAGCAGCTGATCTAATTGTCCTTAGCTCCAGTTTTAGCTCCTTTTCTGCTCTTTTTCCTAGATAAAACTCCAGACTCCAAATGCAATTGCAAAGAAAGCAAAACAAACCAAAAAGACCTAAGTAAATGGAAAATCTATCTAGACGGATGCAAAACATCCTAAAATAAGAGTCCAAAACCATCAAAAATCACACACGTCAGGGTTTTGAAACTTCTTTAGGTTTCGAACCAGAGAGTTATCTTGCTTAATTAAGCTAAATGGGTCATAAATTGGGTCAAATACGGTTTACTGTCAGTTTAAAGTCGGTTACTTTTATATCTGATTTATTGTACCGTCTAACCCATCATTATTCGAATCAAAGGAGAAAAATATTTCAAATTTATATCTGGGTGGAAATTAATTTTGCAACTTTATCTAGGGGAATGTATATATGAAAGTATGTAACAGGCAAATTAACAAAAGTCATAGATCAGGGTGGAACTGGTGCTATAAGTTTATCCTGAGTAGGACCTAGATCGCCGGCCCTACGATAAATAAAACATTTTGTCATGGGGGTGTCATGCTCACGCATATGTTCTTGATTGATTTATGTTTAAAGAATAAGTGTATAGATGTAAAAATGATGATGCATGTTGGAAAACAACAGAAATATAAATACGAAACAAAAAAAGTATACAAAAGTGATCAAGTCATTAAAAAGAGATAAAATGCAATGAGTGCCATCAAAAATTTTAATATTTAGTTTTGGGAAAAGCGGTAACAGTGCCCAAAACTTTTTACTATCTTATTCCTATAACATCTAGATCAAACCCAAAACTATATTATATTAAATAAATTGATTTAATATTTTTTAATCATTATCTCTTCACTTCAACAATCTTAGATTTTTTTATAGAAACATCTATCTTCTTCGATTTTGATTATAAAGTTCGATTGGTCAATCTCACCACCTTTTCATTTATTATATTTGATCAAGTCAATTTTGATTTATAGATTTCTAGGTGATTTGTTAAAATTGAATGAATATTCCATTCACTTTTCTTGTTATTGCAGATTTGATGAAACAAGATCGGATCTACCTCTAAATTCGTTCTAGGTTTTGAATATTCAACATTTATCACATAACTATGAGTTTGTGTTAATAAATAGTGGATTTTTTTCCAAATTTTTGGAAGTTAAAGCACAACTTTAGATTTTGCTTCTCTTTATTTTCAAATGTTAGGATTTGCAATTTTAGATTTGGGGTTATCCTTAATCCAAACCAATTTTGTAAATTATCAACAACAGTCATAGCTAGAGTTACAGATTAGTTTTAAACACCACAAAGAAGATGAAGATAATTTGACTGATAATAATATTAAACGCTTGTAGTTATTTTAACGGTTGCAGTTATTTTTAACGTTTGCAGTTATATTTAACCTTTGACTTTTACAAGTATAGCAATGTGTCACCCTCGGTAGGTGTTGTTATTGTTAGCATCATATCTACATGATTAATGGTCTTATGCAGCCAGAAGAATGGGTGAAGGATGCCTCTCACATGGATGTATCTGACCAGTCCCGCCAAAATGTTGTAAACACCCATTTCCCTTTTTGTAGCGTTATTAAAATCTTGTAGTCATTTTAACATTAACAGTTATGCTATAACATTTGCATTTCTTTTCTTTTTTCTATTCATAACATTTTTCTTGTCATGTACAAGTAAAGCAATGTCTTGTCCTTCAATAGGTGTTGTTATTTGCATCAACTTACATGACTGCATATTGTTCTTATGCAGGAGGGAAAAAAGAATGAAGGATACCTCCAACATGGGTGTATCAAGCCAGCCAAAATATTGCAAACATTAGTTGCATATTGCATTTAAATTTAATGGTTTCAGTTTTTTTAACGTTTGCAGTTATGTTATAGTTTTGTATTATTTTCTTGTTTTCTAGTCTCAGCTTTTTTATGTCCTATACAAGTATATCAATGTCTCGCCGCTAAATCGCTGTTCAAGCAAATGTTTGAAGATAGATTTAAGGTCTGAAAAAAATTTAATGTTTGTTTTTATATGTACTTTTTGTCTTGTACTTTACAAGTATAATAATGTGTTGTCCTTTTGTAGGTGTTGTTATTGGTAGCACCATATATGCGTGAGTAATATTCTTATGCAGGCAGAAGAAGGGGTGAAGGATGCCTTCGACATGAGTGTACCCAATCCCGCCAAAATGATGTAAATACCCCTTAACCTTTTTGCAGTGTTAACAAAATTTTGCAGTTATCTTTAGCGTTTACAGTTCTTTTATCATTTTCTATTCACAGCCTTTTGTCTTAGTTTATAAAAATATAGTAATATCTTGCCTTCCATAGGTGTTATTATTCCTATTAACTTACTTGACTACCTAATATTCTTATGCAAGCGGAAAAAATGATGAAAGATTCCTCCGACATGTGTGTAAATACATGGATCCTTCTTGTAGCTACATTGAAGTCTTGTAATTTCATTAAACTTGTGTACCTACATGATGCTTTTCCTTTTTGCTGCAAAAAAAAAAGATTTACGTCAGTTCTATCTTCTAAAATCTAAGCACATTGTTAGCTATTATATTCTTTTCAGTCAAGGCTTGTGTTCAGTTGCCATGTTTTACAACTCTAAATCCAAAACAGCAAACGATAAACCCACCACTATAGGAAATACGGGTATTTATAGCAGAACAATATAGCATTATAGGTGATTATGTTATAGTTGTATTGACTTGTAATTTTCGATAGCGTTTATGTTTTCGTAAACGCTATTGTATACAGATACTAATTAAATTTCCGCGTTTTTTACAAAAACTCATATAGGTCTATTCTTTAATAACAAAGTGTAAAGTGAAACTGTTATCAATTGTCTTTGGCGGTAAAAATAAACATAAGCGGGATACTAAGAAAAAAATTAGCTTAAAAAATTGGCTCCAAACACAAATTGATTTTCTGAAAACCTAAGACTATTACTCTTCCTCTTCCTTTTTCCTCTCTTCGATTTTCTGAAATTAATTTTCTCCAAACACAAATCCTTCTTAATATCTGAGTAAATTTGCTTCTCAATACCGTCTATCAAAGATTTAGAAGCTCAGGTGAGTAGTTTTGAAGTTTCTTTTCTGTTTTTGAGTCCGCATTTTAGGGTTTATGTGAGTTCGTTTTTTGTGCCAATATCTGTTTTGATTTTGTGATTTTGGGAGTTTCTTTTGTTAATTTGAGCTTCTATTGTCTTTTAATTGCCATGTCGAGTTAGATTTAGGATTTTAATTTTGAAATCTCTTTTAGATTTAGGATTTGAGTTTCAAAACCATGTCAATTTTTGTTTCTATTTTGCGATTTTGGGAGTTTCTTTTGTTAATCTGGGCTTCTATTGTCTTTTATTTTGTATGTCGAGTTAGATTTAGGATTTGAGATTCCATCTGTTTTTTGATTTCTGGTTTTGCAAATATATTGATTTTAACTGTTTATTTCTTTTTATGCAGATTGTTTCAAGTATCAAAGAAGAACATCAAATGCAGAAGAAATTTAGGTTGTTTCTTCTCCTTTATATACCTTTGTATTTACTGTGACCATAGAATAAATCAAAGTTTACACACATGTATATGTGATACAGCTTTGTATTTCCTTTAACTTGTTTTATTGATTTTTTTTATCTGTTTTGTAGTGTCAGTTCAGCTAAAAAGATGTAACTTAATAAGGAATAGTTCATTTATGTAGTCTTTTATCATACACTAAATCTTTGTTTTTTTATCTGATTGTGATTGTGTCTATCACCTAAATTGTATGAAACTGGCTTGGAGGTATTGTAAAATGGAAAAAGCATGGGTCTCGTTACCAAGGTAATAAGTTAATTACTCTTACTTATATTATATAATTACTTATTTATAATTTTCATTTGTTGACACCTTTATGTGATATGTCAGGAACTCTCTCGAGTATGAACAAGGGGTAACTAAGTTTGTGTTTGACTCATCAAGATATATTTGGGTAACCCATCAGAGATGTTCTACCTTGTGTGGATTGTCGAATCGTCTGTCATCAGTCAAAAAAGAGAGTGTTGGAACATTAAGTTGTTAGAGGAATGGATTACAGATATAAGAGAAGTTGTTGCTGGAGTTTACATGGTGATATAAGGAATGAGAAGTCAACCGATGTAGATAGGTTTGTATATGAGTCGTATGAATTGGTTAGGGCTGCTTTTATGAGGGATGATCATTCAACTAAAGGTAATCAACCCTCTCAGCAGCATAGTGTACCAGAGTTTGATGATATTGGCAATGAAGAAGAATCATAATTCAAAAAGAAAGTAGAGGATGAAGAAGCTCTATTGTATTCTACGTGTGTGAATTACACAAAAGTGTCTGCCATCATGGGACTATACCGGATAAAGGTCAAAAGTGGGATGTCGGAGAATTACTTTGACCAGCTTCTAGTGCTTATTCATGACATGTTGCCTGCAAAAAGTGTCTTGCCACTGTCCACGAATGCAATTAAAAAGTTCTTGAAGGTTTTTGGATTTGGTTATGATGTGATCCACGTATGTAACAATGATTTTATCCTCTACAGGAATTCGTTTGCGGAATTGGTGAGCTGTCCAAGATGTAGTGAGTGTAGATGGGAGAAGGATAAACACATAGGCGAACAAAAAGAAGGAATTTCAGATAAAATTCTTCGATATTTTTTGTTAAAGGATAAGTTTAGGAGGATGTTTAGATCAAAGAATACATCTGAGAGTTTGCGGTGGCACTTCACTAATGCTATTGAGGATGGTTCTATGCGTCATCCGGTGGACTCATTAACATGGATTCAAGTAAACAGTAAATGGCCAGACTTTGCTATGGAGTCGAGAAACCTTAGACTAGGTTTGTCTACTGATGGTATGAACCCATTCTCCATTCAAAATACCAAGTACAGTACGTGGCCAGTGTTCCTAGTCAACTATAATATGGCTCCAACTCAGTGTATGAAATCAGAGAATATTATGCTGACATTACTGATACCTGGACCAACTGCACCCAGCAACAATATCGATGTTTACCTCCAACCATTGATAGATGATCTACATGATATGTGGACTGAAGGAATTCATGTATATGACACATTTAGTAAGGATAGCTTCACTCTTAGAGCTATTTTGTTATGGATTATAACTGATTACCCAGCTCTAGGGACATTAGCTGGATGTAAAGTCAAGGGGAAACAAGCCTGTAACGTTTGTGGGAAGGATACACCGCATAGGTGGCTCAAGTTTAGCAGGAAACATGTATTTCTGGGAAATAGGAGGAGGCTTTGACCTGGTCATACTTACAGACGTAAGAAACAGTGGTTTGACCGCATAGGTGGCTCAAGTTTAGCAGGAAACATGTATATATGGGAAATAGGAGGAGGCTTCGACCTGGTCATCTTTACAGACGTAGGAAACAGTGGTTTGACAATACTGTTAAGTCTAGGACTTCAAATAGAATTGTGACAGGAGCAGAAATATTTGAGAGTCTCAAAGATTTTAAGAATGATTTTGGTAAACCTTTAGACAAAAAATATAAGAGGAAAAGGATTGATGCAGAAGATGATGATATGACTTTAGTTGAAGAATATGAAGAAGATAATGATCTTTAGAGGTGGAAAAAACGTTCAATATTTTTTGACTTACCTCACTGGAAGGTTAGTAGATATTTCAATCTGTTTTCTGCAATTTTTCACTATTAGCTACTAATATTTGATATGGCATATTAATATTTACTTTCTGTTGCAGAAAATACCTATGAGATATAATATTGATGTAATGCACGTTGAAAAGAATGTCTCTTATGCTATTTTATCTACAATGATGCATTCTCGAAAAGCAAAGGATGGGTAATATAATTTGTGATGTTATACATTTTCAGTAATATCTTTAATATAATTTGTGGCATTTTGGCAAAAAAAATCTTGTTTTTTTATTATTCATTCAAATTTTATAGTAAAATATAATTTTAAAATTAATTAAAAGATAATAATAAAATTACTAATAACAACAACAAAAATGCTGTAAATAACATTATTTAATAATAAAAGGAATCGTTATTACTAAATATATAATTACTAAATAAAAGGCGCTATGGAATATAAATATTGGATAACAGTACCAAAAATTGTTATCTAAAGCTTCCGATCTATTATGATGGGGGCAGACAGAGCGCCTAAAAACACTATGTTATCTTACAATAGCGTTAATCGGGCGCCAAGGAAGCCTTTATTTCCTGTACACTCGTCTCACTCTAAAAAATTACACCAAAAGTTATGGATTACAACGTCGAATTGTAGAAGCCCTATTCTCATTGCAAACTATGGTTTTTTCCCGATTAAAATCATAAATATAGAAAGGATATGTGGCCTAGTAAACACCAAGAGCCTGAGAAAGGGGATGTGGTCCCATTTACATCTAAACGTAGCTCCGATTTTGAAAATGAGTTTTTACAATCTGATTTAAAGTTGCGGTTAAATATATTGTTACGGTTAAATATAATATTAACTGTTACAATCTTATTTAAAGGTGAACATCAAGTCCATCATATCATTGGACTATGTTGTCCCAAAGAAGAAGACATGATGCGGTTTGATGAAGACACCGACGAGAAGGTCGATCCCATGTTGCATATTATTCAGGAAGGTGTGAAGAGATGGCCAAGCTTGAGTACATCTGCAAGATATTGTTCTCTGTGTTTGTGCAAAACAACCTATGACCATCCCCTGTTATGCTTATTTATATGTCATGTACTCTGTAAGCGTGTTTCATTTTTCAAACTTTTTTTTTTTTATCCATACATCTTTTTACATAAATTTGTAGCTAACATATATGTTTCCAGCTAACATATATATTTACAGCTAAAAAATAATTTAACACCTGCTTTCCAAAGATTTGCGATTCCGTACCTACTGTATAACTGGCTTTCATTACTTGTTTTGGCGTATTGATTGTGTATAACTGGCATTTATTCCCTAACATATACATTCACATGATTTTCAAAGATTCATGATCCCCTCCTATTGTATAAGTGACCTTCACTACCTGTTTTGGCGTATTGAATGTGTATATTTCTGTTCTGATTACTTCTTTTAGAATATGAGGTTCTTTTAAGCAGCATGTTCTATCACTTTTTTCTAATGCAAATAAATTAGTTGACTGTAAATAATTATTGTTCCTGTTATATCTTTGTTTTGCATATTTATATGCTGATAACTTATAAATGGTTTTCTTCACTCGAGTACAGGTTCAGATGCCAAGTTATCTGTTAAGATGATTATTATATGATAAATTAATAATTATCGGTTATCTTAATTGTTATCGGTAAAATCATCTTCATCTTCTTCCTAGGTGTTTAAACTTTATTTGCAACCCCAACTATGATTATCGTTGAAGATTTACAGATTTGTAACGAATCTACAAAATAAAAGATATTTAGAGTTATAATCCCTAATAAACAGTAATAAGATCAAACACACAAAACAAGAGTAAGAATCTGTAATAATCTACAAAACAAATCTGTCAATATCACAATAAATTTATGTTCCTAAAAGATTTCCAAATCCAAATCCCCAATTCCAATCTTAATTCTTTCTCAAAAAATCAAACAAACAAAAACTCTTTACTTACGTCTATTACCTCAAATCCGGTAACCGTAACCCACATAGATATCGTAAATCGCTAAGGAAAGAGATGTTTTGTATCTTTTCATTTAATGCTCAACAAGTTGAAAAATGTAGAACAACAATGTCAAAGTCTTATTCCAGGGATCATTTTGTCTTTCATCGCGTAGGTCCTATTATCATTTTCTTAATTTACAAAATCATATAATAGTTACTTAATTAGTTTCTTCATTTATAATATCTACATAATTCTCCCTTAAAAAAAGCTAAAGTTTGAAATATGGTGATTTGGTAGAATAGTGCTAGAAAATTATGAAATTACTAAAGTAATGCTGAATGTTTTTTAAAGACTGGTTAGCCCTTTTTTGTTTTGTAAAAAATAAAATATATACAAAAATGTCATTAATGAAATCTAGAGCGATGATAAATAAATATGCGGTAATAAATCTACAATAAATTGCAGATTTAATAATTCTAGGCAGATATGTTTTGCTTTAAGTAGAGTATTTTGTTTTGGCAGATTTATTGTTTGCAGATTTATCTTGATCATATAGTAATTTTATTTTGGCATATTAATTTTACCATTTTGTAGATTTGTTTAATCTACTGTAGTTGATATTTCCTTTCTATAGATTTAAATTTGGTCGCAGATTTTTTTTTTGCAGATTTTATGTTATGTGTTGCTAATTTTTTTCTGTTAGCATTTTTTTTCATTTCGTAGATTTTATGTTTAATATTGCCGATTTGTTTCGAATTTGCAGAGTTATTTTTTGTAGATTTATTTTGTAGCGTTGCAGATTATGTTTAAGTCATAGATTTATTGTAAATTAGTAGATTTGTTTCTATATGTTGAAGATTTGTTTTAGAATTAGTAGATTTGTTTTTGTAGATTTTGTACTCCGTGTAGCAGAGTTATTTTTTTTGGATAGATTTATTATTCTAGTATCGCAGATTTTTCATTGTAAATATTTATAGGTAGTGTTGTAGATTTATTTTAATTCTCGTAGATTTATTTTAAGTTTCTAACCTAGAATTATAGACAATGATTTTGCCCTTAAATTAATAACTTATATCCATTTTATGCAGAATTTATTCACAAAAATTTGTCTTTCATTTTTCATTTCTTAAATTTCAAACATTTCATCAATGGATCAGATATTTTAATTTATTGGAACTGGAGATTTGAAAAAAATTCAATAGCTTTCAATGTAGATAAGTTTGAGTGCTGTAAAAGTTTTGACATATGACAGTTAAGATCAAAGTATAAAACTTAAACAAGATCTGACCATTAATTGTTACAGGGTCACATGGAAATATGGTACATGGAGAAGCTATTTTTCAATTGAATAAGCGTACTCTGTAATACCAATATAACATGTGAAATCAAAAACTTAAACATGGTTTGGCCAACTATGGAATTCAAGCAGAATTTCTCTCTCGGGCACTCCTTACAAGAAAGAGTATTATCCAACAGTCAATTCCGTTTACGGCAAGGAAAATTTTCAAACATTAACCCTAATGAAGCAAGCATAGGAAAAGCACCCAAATAAGGTAGAGTTCTTCATCCTTTAATCTCAGATGAAGCAGCTTCACTAATCTTGTGGTGGTTTTACCTTTCCAATGGCTGGGTTACATCCTTCTACACTGGCTGATGCTATCTCTAGCTCCAAGGGACCATCGGAGAACCTTTCTTGAGGTGTTCCTTGGTCAAAGATACCCATTAGTAGACAAACAGCTAAATTGAACTCTTCTAGTCAGTGTTGTCTAGATCTCTCTCACATTGTGTGTTGAAAACAATCAGGGAAGTATTCCCAGAACAGTGACCAAAATGACATCACACCGAGAAACTACCGACAAAGAGAAGCATCAACACCTTAACCAACCAAGAAGATCTGGCTTAATCCGAGTACTTGAACCAGATAACTCCAGTCTCTCAAAGAATCACTCTCTAACCCTGGTGCGTCATCCCACAAACCCTAACGCTCAATGGATATGGTCTCTCATTTCGTTCCTCTCTGAACACTGGAATCTTGCAAGACGCCCTATGGGATCAGACTTAGGCCAAGGGCTTTTTCGTTTCAATTTGAAAACGAGGAGGACCTAAAAAATTATGCTGGAAAATAGACCCTTTCACTTCACAAGATGGATGGTCATCTTGCAGAAATGGGAACCCACAATCTCCAATACCTTTCCCTCGGAAATACCTTTCTGGATAAGGGTACAGGGAATCCCCATCCATCTATGGACTGAAAGCATACTACAAAGCATTGGAGAAGACATTGGAGTTGTGGAGAAAATAGAGATAACTACATTGGTAGCCAGAATGAGACTACATATAAATGGTTTCCTACCGTTAATCACTGAGACCACAATTATCTTCTCAAGTGGTGATGAGATAAAGGCTACCTTGGTTTTTGAAAAGTTGGAGAAGCACTACTTCGCCTGCAAAAGTCTTCGCCATGAACAAAAATATTGCCCCACTAACAACTCTGTCGAAAGAACAAGACCTCCGGCTAACCAAGTCCTCCCCAGAAGAAACTACAGCCCAACTCGATCCAAAAGGCCGGCAAAATATAAACCCTCTAATAATGCCAGAGAATTGTCCAAGTATCGTCGGCATGAGGATAATGGGAAATATGATTCCTTAGGTAGGGGAGTTTGGAGACCGAACAGACTCCACTCAGACAGCTCCAAACGATATGCTCCCTACACAAGCATTGAACACCGCAGGCACAATTATGCAAGGTACCAATCTGGAGTAACAAGAAGGGAACCTTACAGAAGCAATAAGACCCAAGAATGGAGAGAAAAACACAGACCTGATGATAGAGGCAAAGGAACAGATCAAAACGATTCAAGGCTAGTGAGGGAAAAATCTCCAACCACTCCACATGCTTGGGAACTGGAACATCGATCTCCAGCAGCATCAAACCAGTCAAAGAGACTGGACTTTGGAGAACCCAACACAATGATCATTCCACAACAAGTCATAAATGATGCTAGAGAAGAACTCAGGGAGGTTATGGCCCAATATGCAATAGTAGCAGACCCACGAGAAACTACAGTAGGGAAGGAACGGTTCAGACAATCCCTAATATTTGGAGAATTCAAAGAATCAGCTGAGCATCTCGCCAGACAGAACTTTGAACGCCAACTAGAAGGCATACTACCAAATTCTCAAGTAATATCAGAGTCCCCAGATAGAAGCCTAGAAAGAATACCAATACAAGAAAGATTAGGACCAATAGATCTGGAGATTATGGCTGCCAAACCTCCTAGACGAAACAATTTAAATCCAGACAGAAGGAAACCTACGCCAAAACGAAAACCAGGGAGACCTGCAGGCAAGAAATGAGTACCAAATAGCCCTCAAGTATTGGCAGGGATACGATCAAAAAAGCTAAACATAATCCAGAACCATTACTCTCAGAGAACATATGTACCAGCTGGGAAAATAAGAAGCGGATTAGAAACTAGAGAAAGCTCGCTTATGGGAGCAATGATGAATAGCAACCAAAGTGCTAATGAGGAAGGAGGATCAATGGATTTTTATGATCCATCGAACTTGATTCCTTAGCTTTGGCGAGCTGGAACTGTCAGGGGCTGGGGAACCCCCTAATGGTTCGTCAAGTCAGAGAGATGTGATCCTGCATTAAACCTGACTTTCTCTTCCTCTCAGAGACAAGGAACTCTGATAAACAAGTCTTGAAGATCCTAATAGACAACAAAGCAACAAAAATCAGTGTTTTGTACCACCTCAACAAGGAGGAGGAGGAGGGTTAGCACTATTTTGGAAAGAATATATAGAGGCAGAAATTACCCAAGTTGAGCCAATCTTGATCGTTGCTTAAGTGAAGTATAAATACAAGAGATTCACCATACTATGTGTCTATGGCCAACGTGAAAAGACGAAGAGAAAAGAATTATGGGACAAACTAACAACACTAATCTCAGCTAATGAACGAGCTTATCTACTCATAGGAGATTTTAATAAAATAAGGAGCAACACAGAAAAGTTAGGTGGACCGCCAAGATCTGAAGATTTCTTTTCAGATTTTTGCAATTTCTACGCAATGAATGACCTTTACGACTTGAAACACTCGGGGGATTCATTCTCATGGAGAGGGTATAGATATAATCACCTGATAAGATGCAAATTGGAAAGAGTTGCGGCAAACAGAACCTGGTTTGAGTCATTTCCAACAGCTAGGTATGAATACCTCAACTTCGAAGGACCTGATCTTCGGCCAATAATCACATACTTCTTAGAGCAATTGCCGAAAAGTAAGGGGCTGTTTAGATACGACAGGAAGCTTAACTCAGATTCAGACTTTCAAAGCATGGTTAAAAAATGCTGGGAAGAGTTAGATAAAGCTACTGTAAGACAGAGAATAAACAATATCAAAGCAGCAATAATCAGACATTGAAGAAGCTAGGAAAGCTCTAGATAGAGAGATGACATCTTAGACCCCAAATGAAAATCTCATTGAAAAGCTCAAATCTCAGTTATGTGCAACTCACAAAGAGGAGGAAAGCTACTGGCGGGAAAGAAGTAGACAAACTTAGCTGAAGGAGGGTGAAAAAACACGGGCTATTTCCATGCCATTACAAGGGGACGAAAAGCTTTAAACCGATTCACGGTATTGGAGAACCAAGAAGGAAGAGCTGTTTTCAAGGAGGAGGAGATATCAAAAGTGATCTCTTCCTACTTTGCAAGGCTGTTTGAATCAAAATCTGGGATAAAACTAGAGATTATTAATCAAGCACTGCATCAGGTCATATTAGAAGAGATGAATGCAGCACTTACCAAACTGCCTTCACCACTGGAAATAAAGGAAGCAGTTTTCTCAATCCACTCGGACAAAGCCCCTGGCCCAGACGGTTTCCCAGCCAGTTTTTTCCAAAATTTTTGGCAAGAAACCGGACCTGAAATCATCAAGGAGACCACGAAATTTTTCCAATCAGGCAATATGTCAAGAAAAATGAACCACACGCATGTTAGGTTGATTCCAAAAGTTGATAATGCAAAAAATTTGAGGAATATAGACCAATTGCCCTCTGCAATGTTACCTACACAATTGTGTCGAAAATCCTAACATGTAAATTACAACTGGTCCTTAAGGCGATCATCTCTGAAACTGATCTGCATTCATTCCTGGGAGGGCAATAGCGGACAACATTTTCATCACACATAAGACACTCCATCACCTGAAACAATCAAAAGCAAAAAAAAGATGCCATATGGTCATTAAAACCAACATGAACAAGGCCTATGACCGACTAGAGTGGGAATTTATCAAAAATGTACTAGAAAGAATTGGTTTCAGCCCAATTTGGATCAAATGGGTCATGAGCTGCATCTGTACAGTATCTTATTCCTATCTAGTGAATGGAACAGCAAAAGGTTTCGTTAAACCATCAAGAGGAATACGAAAAGGTGACCCTTTATCACCCTATATATTAATTATTTGCAGCAAAGTGCTGTACAGTTTATGTAAAAAAGCAGAAAAAGATGGCTTACTACCAGGAATTCGAGTCTCTAAACATAGTCCAAGCATCAATCATTTGTTGTTTGCAGATGAGACAGTCTTTTTCTGTAACTCTACAGCAAAGAGTTGTGAAGCGCTGAACCAAATCATGATAGATTACGAATCAGTATCTGGACAGACAATAAAAAAGTAAATCAGCCATTACTTTCTCATCAAAAAACCCCTGAAGAGGTAAAAAGCAGAGTTAAGACATGCCTAGGATTCCAAAAGGAAGGCGGAAATGGAAAGTACTTGGGAATCCCAGAACATTTTGGTAGAAAGAAAAGGGATATTTTCAGTCAATTAGTGGAAAGAATAAAAAAGAAGGCTAAAAGTTGGGCAACTAAACGACTCTCTCCTGCTGGAAAATTGGTTATGCTAAAATCAGTTCTATCAGCTATCCGATCCTACTCCACGACATGTTTCAAACTACCGGTGAGTCTATGCAACCGAATTCAGTCAGCACTTACCCGCTTTTGGTGGGATGCTAGCTCGGGTGAAAAAAAAGTATGCTGGGTATCATGGAAAAAGCTCAGCATAAGCAAGAAAATAGGAGGTCTGGGATTTAGGGAAATTCAAGCTTTCAATACAGCACTACTTGCAAAAAACAGTCGTAGAATCCTACAACAACCCAACTGCTTCCTCAGCCAGGTACTGTTAGGGAAATACGCACATAACTGCAGCTTCCTAGACAGTAAATCATCACCAACGAAATCTCACGGTTGGAAAGGGATCTTACTGGGCAAAGAACTACTTAGAAAACACATGGGAAAAGCCATAGGGAATGGACAGACAACTTACCTATGGGACGAAGATTGGCTCTCCACCATAGAAAAGATGAGACCCTTCGGCCCGATACCACAAGAATCAAAGCTCTACAAAGTTACAGACTTATTTCAGCCAAACTCTAGAGAATGGAGCGAAGAAAAGATAAGAGAAATAATCCCAGAAATGGAAACAACAATTCTGAGACTGAAACCTAGCAAATAGAATGTAGAAGATAAACATATTTGGCTTGCAAATGAGTCCGGAGAATACTCAACTAGATCTGGATACTATGCAGCCGACCAAGCAGAAGAGGAGAGGAACCAACCAATAACCCCACAAAATGGACTCAACTGGAATAAATAAATTTGGCATAGAAAGGTCAGTCTCAAAGGAAAAATGCTACTATGGAGAATTATGCATAATGCAATTCCAATTGGCAAAAATCTAGCAACAAGGAACATAACAGAATCTCTATAATGAAAAAGATGCAATGAAGAAGAGACAAGAGAACATATCTTTCTTAACTGCTGCTTTGCTAAGAAGACATGGGAACTGGTCCCCTTGAAAACAAAATTCAACACATCAACGATAGCATCTTTCGGTGAGGCACTACAACAATCAAAAAAATGGATTGGCCTACCTCCTCTTGGAATTGAGACAACAGATATCTTCCCTTGGGTGTGTAGCGCTCTTTGGACCGCAAGGAATTTGCTCATATTTGAAAATCGAAATTTCACAGAGATGGACACAGCGACTAAAGGCCTGAAAGACGTGAGAGAATGGCAGCTTGCCAATGAGGTTGAACAGATTAATACAGGATCTAAACATCAAAATCAATTCTGTCAGGAAGAATGTAACAGATTCAGAGATCAAATTACCTGCTACTCAGATGCGTCTTGGAGAAAAGAATCTGAAGTTGCTGGTTTGGGCTGGGTGTATAGAAATCACAAGATCAGATTATATCCCAGGGATCATCGGTCCAAGAATTCATCACATCGCCTCTCATGGCAGAAGGATTGGCGATGCGAGAGGCTTTAATTCAAGCAAAGATAATGGACTTCCACCACATCAGGATGTTGTCTGATTCCTTACAGCTGATCGAGATCATCAACAGTTCAAATCAATCGAAGGAGCTCTATGGAATCATAAGCGACATCCTCTCTCTATCTTTATCGTTTTCTTCGATTTCTTTTAGCTTCATTAGGAGAGAAGAGAACCAATTTGCAGACTTTGTTTCAAAAAAGGTTATTTATGAGGCCCAACTACCTTAAATTTAATGACAAAACAGGTTTGACCAAAAAAATATATATATGGTTTGGTCATCTGTTCCGCCATAAAGCTACTGTCAACAATATAAGCTGTCAACAAGTTTGATGAGCTCATGATAGAATCTACATTAGCAATATCAGATCCTTTATCCTCTTATATCATAAACTCGTTATCAGAAGCTACAAGATAACTTTAGTTCTTGGTAATGGCAACTTATGAGAATCAAAGACGAAAACATATCATGGACTGAAATCGTGAAAGAATATAGCATAATCAAAATTGATACAGCATAAATAAGAAAATTTATTAAGACCAACAAGACTGAAATCTGTGTCAAATTCTAAGGGAATCGTGATTGCCAAAATTGATAAATTTTAATGATACTCGAACGACATCGTGATCTTAACAACACATGAACAAGAGAAGTAAATGTTACCTCACTTGACATAATAGTACTTGAATTAGTAGATCGACACGATCGCGTAATTGACAACATCGAAATTCTCTCATAATCATTAAGCTAAGATGCCAATAAAAAAGATTAGAGATTATGAATGATTCTGGTCACCATATCTTATGTGAAATCAGATATAGGAGCTTGTTGACTAATGACGAATCAACCTCAGGATCAATGTGATCGAAGCTAAAAATCATAATCAAATTAAATTGATCTCCCAAGTTAAAAATTTAACCAAACCACAAGCAAAATAAGATTTATTAGTGTCAAATCCGTACTGTTGGAGGTAGATTATTTCAAAAATCGATGCATCCCTAAAGATCTCAGAAACAAATGAAATAAAATTCCCATAATCGAGAGATTAAAACCTATAAATTTTAGGAGATTCTTAGAATATGTGCATTTTCTAGTCATGACATTTGAAAAATAATAAAAGAGATTCTTTAATAATCGCGATCCTGAGATATCATCGAAATGACACCATCGTATATGAGAATATTGAATCTTCACGCTGAAAATGTCTTTAATCGATAATAATAAGGAACCCACAAAAATCCTCGCTTGAAACCTAGCTTGATTGTCGATGGAGACTCTCATCTAACGAGAGAAAAGAGTCCGCCGGAAATCGGCTTTTACATCGCTGGAGTTTGATGTATATATACAAAGTAGGTTAATTAATTTTTTTTTCATATGTTTTTTTTGTCAACATTGGATCGACATGACCCGATCCATAGTCTAAAACCCACCTAAAAATTCTTTTTTTATGCTACATAATACAGCGAGTAGGAATCGAACCATGATGCTAAGTCATTAGCTGAATCATCATAACCACCAAACTGAGAGCAACTCAGCTTCTTTCATATGTTTAATGAAAGAAAAATAAATATTTAAGTTTTAATTTTTTAATAGCATTATAGTAATAAAATTTAAAAAAAAGATTTTTTTTATGTTATTTTGTCCATAATTAACTTTCACATGATACAACACTGATATGATAATGGAGCAGCAGCATGAACCAGCACAAGAGGAGGACTTG
>OVBA01004780.1:0-22212 GCA_900406435.1 Lepidium aucheri
TCCAATGCATGCTCAGCTTGAGATTGCTTCAGCTGAGCTATTTCATTTTGTGAAATTGCCAACTGAGCGCAGAGAGAGTTTTCACCTACCCAAGATGAAGTGACTCTCGGGATATCTTGCGCGGATCCAATTCCAAGAATCCGTCCTTTCTTTTTCGGAGCAATCTGAAAAACGTGAATCATGTTAGTATAATTATATTATTTATATGTAATTAAACAATAAAATTAAATATTTAATAATTAATATTAACCACTTACTTGTCTATAAATTGTGTCTACTTCTGAAGTAGACAATTCCACAGGTGTACCATCGGGAGTTTCTTGGGATAGCTAAGTCTGAAGCTCCTCAACGGCAGCTACAATCTTGTTGTGTAGCCTCTCCAATCTAGCATCGACAAAACCTCCAGACTTCTTCTGATGAGTCCGCTTGAACAAATCTGGAAGAGAAGGAACATGTCCTGTCTCTTCAAACTAAAAATTATAAAACGTAAGTAAATATTTAATTGAGTAAAAAATAATAAGCTAAATATTTTAATTTTAAGTTACCCAACTTACCATTTGTAAAGCCACTCTGGCAAAAGGAGTCTGCCCAGCAGTGTGAGGCATAGGGAGCGGCAAGCCATCCGGACCAACAGTATTCCGAGAAGCAGAACACTGAGCAGATTTCTTGACGGAGTTAGGGTCTCTCCAAAAATACTTCAACCCCTCCCAAACTGCTACTGTCATGAACCTCGGTTTGTTGTCCTCTCCTTTGACCTCCCAATCTTTCTTCCAGTCAGAGACAATGTTAGAAAGCCGTTTCATGGCTTTCTGGTTGAANCGCTTTTTGGTTGAACTCGTGCCTGATGGTCTCGGTGATAGAGATGTCCCAGTTCCAACGTTGCTGTTAAAAAAATGGATTTAATATTATGTAATTTCATAAATTTAAAAGGTAAAACATAATAATTGAAATTAATTAAGATAAACAATTACCACAAAAACTTTTAACCACATGATGTGAATGCAAAGTGGTGTCAATTTCCAATTAGGCATCGCCTCGATAAAATAACTTTTGATGCATTGCGTAACACTACGTCCGATTTTGGTTTCCACACCATACCTGAATTTTATAAAAGTATTATAATTAGTAATTGTAATTTGTAATAATATTTATTTTAAATTTTTAAATTTAAAATAAAATTAATAACTTACGAAAAAGTACCCTTAGGTCGATCACTATGCAATACCGGCAAGCCCAATTTTTCTCTTTCTCATTCCCGATAATATCCTCGATCCGGTACTGTGCATATGGTGCATCTGGTGGGACCATAAGATCCGGATGAATAGCTCTGGGAAATAGCGATGAAACTTTGGGTTCGTCCGGTGGCTGCTCCTGGAATGACTGTGTCGGGACAGTCTGTGACTGTGTTTTTGGGACAGAAGTAGATGTTCCAGCAGATCAAGAACCACCACAGATCAAGTAACTGTAGTGGACACAGCAGGTATGTTTACGGGGAGCCATAAGTATAAATCTACAAAAGTAAAGAAATAATGTATTTCTAATCTAAAAATATAAATCTAAATTTCATTCCTAAGTATTAAATTTCATCCTAACTACTACCTTCCAACATAACTATAAAATTAAATCTAATTCTAAAAAAAATTGAAAAAAAAACTAGAGAGAAGTGAGAGCACATACCCTAAAGAGAGAAAGGAGTTGAGAGAGAATGACAAAGGGGAAAGAAGGAAATCGTTGGCTATATATAGAGAGAGTTGTTCGTCGTAAAATCATTGTAAGGTAACAACGATTTTACGACATTTTAGATTAACAACGAATTTGCAACACTCTTTACTAATTGTGTTATTTTATAAATTATATGATTATACTTTGGAAATTTATGAATCTTAAAATTTATCAATCTTAAAGTTTATAATTATAAAATTTTATAAATTATAAATTTTATAATTTATAAAATTTGTAATTTATAAAATTGTAGAGTTGATAAAATTAGTAAAGTGTGTTGCAAATTCGTATTGAAGTGTTTCCACGCCTTCACATCTGAAGGATGATTGATCTCTCCATGCATATGTGAATGCTCTGCATGTAATGATCTCATTGCAGCTGCTGTCCTTTCAAACTGATATAATCTCTTCAACCTGTCTATTATTGGTAAGTACCACATCCGCTGATACGGTGCCTTCTTCTGCCCATGTCCTTGTGGCTTATATCTAGGTTTCTTATAGAATCGACATTCTTGTAACTGATCATCATCTTTCCAATAGATCATATAATTATCGATGCAAACATCTATCACCTCACAAGGTAACCCAAGACTAAACACCAATTTCTGAATCTCGTAATATGATGCACCACACACATTGTCTTCTGGCAAATACTCTTTCAATAAGTCAGTCCACATATTCATGCATGACTGAGATAAATTACATTCTGATTTAATGTTCATTATCCTAGTTGCGATTGATAATTTAGACTGACCTTCTCTACAGCCCTCGTAGATAGGCTGGTTTACAACATCTAGCATGACATAAAACCTTTTTGCATCTAAGTTAGGTGCTTCAGCAACTACTTCTGGTTCAGTATTAGTTTCTTGAAATGCATCTATGACCATCTCATGCATCCTATCATGCTCTACAACCCCATGAACCTCATTCTGGTGTCCAACATCATGCAAATTGCTCGATTCAGCTAGATTACCTCCAACATTACTATAATTACTATTACTAGCTTCATCCTTCTCACCATCACTATAACCTTCTCCATGGTGAAACCAAATGTAATAATGCGGTGTAAACCTTCTATTTAATAAATGATTCCATACAGTTTCAGTTTGGGCAAATTTTATATTCTTGCACTTCCGACAAGGACAGAACATCTTACCCGATTCAAGCGTAAGTTCGGTTTGACTGGCTTGGTGCATGAATATTTCTAGCCCGTTCATATACTCGTTTGTCACCATTCCGGTAGCATCTCTATGCATATACATCCACTTCCGTAGCTCGAATATATCACCACCAGAAGACATTTTTTATTTCGAAATTTTTTTCCCTTTTTTGTGTTGTTTTGGGTTGTGACTTACGAGAAGAGATATCCACGTTATATAGGCAAAATTTACCAATGATTTTACAACACTAAAACAGATACGAGTAATTTACAACGTTTGTACCTAACTACAAATATCTAATTTCAGATTTCGTCTTTATATTATTGTAAATATTTTCATTGTAATCATGTTGTAATTCAGGGATGACTTTACAAGGAAACCTTTTATTTGGAGACATTTTTACAATGAATATTAAATTTGTAACAACCAACCATTTGTATGTGGAAAACGTGTTTACAAATTTTTTACATTCGTCTTTAAATTGTTGTAAACAATATTCGTTGTAAATTAATTGTATATTAGGGACGTTTTTACAACAAATTATATCACACATGTTAAAATGTTATGCATTCGTCGTAAATAAAAGTCGCTGTAAATTCGTTGCATCTTAGGGACAGTTTTACAACGAAATTTATCAAACATGTTAATACGTTGTACTTTCGTCGTAAATTACCTACAGTTTTACAACAAAAATTTGCGTTGTAAAATTACAACGCTATTATAACGAAACTATTTTTCATCGTAATAGCGTTGGTAACCGGTCCCTAAACTCTATTGTTCTTAAAACATTGTAAAATTGTGTTGCTAACTTAATGTTTTGTTGTAGTGAATTTAATAACCATCCACAATTGTTTTTTTTTTTTTTTGGTGAGAACCCACAATTGTTTGACAAAAGAAAATAATCATAACCATCAACAATTGTCTCTACAAAATTAATACGACGTATATATCACTATATATTAAATTTGGATTAAACCTTAATATAGTAAAATATAATCTAATTGAAGACGCTATCCAAATTTAAAAGTATATAGTAGTATTATTATATTGTATAGTTGCATAAGCAAACAGAGGAATAGATAGGCGTGTCGTGGAGAAGAAGGACCAAACAAACCAAAGCAAAGCAAAACAATGCAAAAGACATAAATATATATTCGCTAAATCCTTCAAAAAAGATTGAATAATTTGCAATTTAAATTTTTTATCTATTTCCTCGATACCCTCAAAACTGTTGAAGTTAAACCTAAGATATAGCTAAAATACATCAGACTCGACTCGGTAGACGAAACACACAAACTCACCGAGTAAAAACAATTTCATTGATTCCGGTCTCATGTTTGGTGGAGGAAGAGGACCTATGGGTGGTGGTGGAGGGATGTTACGCGCCGCTGGTCGGGCGATGACCAGGACTGGTGTAGCTAACGGCGGAATTCAGGATCCCTTTGGTTCATCATCGTCATCGACGACGTCTCCGGCTGGAAACGCCTCTGTTTCGAATGCCAAGAAGCAGAGATCTTCTTCTGGGTCGAATAATCTGACGATCTCGGCCGCATCAGGGTCGTTGTTGAATCTTCCTGTTCCTGCAACCTCTGGATGGAACGCTGGGGCTTTTTCGTTTGTTAACTCTGGAGGTTATGAAGATTTTGAGTGGATTTCAGACAAGGAATATGAAGATGATGACTCTATGTTTGGTTCTGCTCCTTCTGTAGATGAAGTCCAAGATGCTGTTTCTGCTCTCCAGCAGTAATCACTTTTTTTTTGTCTTTCTTAATTTCTTCATTACTTTGAAGTGTTTGTGGTTGTTTTGATGAAGACTATTAGAGCTTTGAATCTTATATTACAAAATAGTTAAGAGCAGAATTGACAGTTAATCTCATAATTGGCTCAACTTTGAGTGGTAGATAATAGTTCCCACGAGATCTGAAAAAGTAATAGAGGGTGACACGAGAATTGTCTTGGCTTGAATAGCTTTTTTTAATTTTGTTTCTAATTGTGATGGTATTGTCTTGATGTGGTGATCTGAAGAAGATTGAAAATCTTAACAACTGTTTATTTGTGTCCTCGTGTCAGTTTAACCCCACATGATTGTTTTCTAGAATAAAGTACCTTAAATACTTGGGCAAGTTGTTTGCTGATTATTCATAATGATTGATCTTTGTTTTCTTATGAACGTTCATGTTGGAATAAACTGTCGGCTCTTGTTTATTTGAAGGGTTTTCGATGGTAGTTCATATTCTACACTGGTTAGAGACAAAAGTGAGTGCTATGCGGAAAATGGTAGTGGAAACCAGACCCCTATAGCTACAGGCATGGTTCATCAAGTTCCTTCTTTTGGCTCGGATTTGGACTGGATGGAGCCTTCTATGCAACTCTGCCATTCAAGAATCTTACAGCCTCGTGCTTATGATCAGGTTTACAATGCTTTTGACCTTCTGCGAACCCAACCGTCTGTCCAGGTGATCTTTTCTGTTTTAAGCTCAATTTTCTTCTTATATTGTTCAGTATTCTTTCTCAGGAGAATTTATTAATCCGGAAAGTTCTTGAGGCTGAAATGAATGCTCAGGGTTTAAGCTAAAATATATATTTTGAACTACATATCCACGAAATCAGTTATCTTTATATGTTTATATTCGAAATGATTAGAATTTCTGGTTGGTCATTTTTCATTGTTTCCACATATAACGCAGAAAATGGTAATATCATTGTCCTCTGACAAAGCCGTCTGGGAGGCCGTGATGAACAACGAGGTGGTGCGCGAGATAAGGGATTTGTACAACAATAGCATAAGTCAAGGTATAGCGAGAATGAATTAATCAAATCTAAGCCTTTCATTTGACGAAATTCTCCGAGTCACTCATTGCCTACTCTGGTCTTTCTATTTTTCTTACAACAGATGAAGAGTGTTCTGATGAAACTCCCGGAAAGAATAACGCTGCAATGGATTTCATAAAATGGGTATTTGACAACACAATGGTTAAAGCCACTGAAGTGTTTGAGAAGATAAGTAAGGCCGTGGCTGAAATCTTCAATAGTCACAAAGATGATGGTGTTAAGGCAAAGGGAAAAGATGCCAAATTCAACAATTGGCTCGAGGAAAAACTGAGGACTTCGGTCTTGCTTTCCATCGTTGTCTTGCTGGTCGTGATGGTTTCTCGAGCTTGCAATACGAATGCAGGAGTGTTCAAGTCTTGATCGTTTCAAATTTGCCGACAATACAAATGGTTTTCGTCATGCTGGTTGTTTAGCTTTGTTTCAGGTCGTATTGTGGTTTGTTTGATAATCTTTGGTTTTGCACTTTATCGTTGACTTCTTAGACGATTTACTCTGTTTCGTTTTCTATCATAAGAATTCTAAATGGTTCAAAATGTTAAAAGAGTTTTCTTCTACCACAATTACTGAGTCTCTTACAACAAAAGAAGACACCTAAAAGAGTTTATATGATCAATGGTTAAAGATTGGTTCGTACTTACAGAATCTAAGTGGACGATACTACTTTCTTCACATTCTTGTATGAACAGGAACCGGATATGTCCAGAGCAAAGTTCACTGGTGTCTTTCCATGTCTGAAGTAAAGTTCAAAAGAGATTCAACATCAGGAGTAACAGTCACAAACTTCGGTGAAGAACCAATGCAACAGCAGATCCTCCCTTTGGTGTTGATTGCTGCCACATCACTTGGAGCTTCTATATCCGTACCTGGCATGACCTGCATATATGTATAGGATAGGGAGTTAAAAGATATGAAGAAGAGCTACAAGGAGAGACAAAATGACTTACATCAAATAAGACATCTCCAAGTTTCAACTTGACAGTGCCGCTCTTGTAAACTAGCATTTTGCCCATGAAACCCTCTGGCAAACCTGCAAAAGGGTTGCCTCTCTTTGAACTATACTCTGGTAACGATCTCTTAGAGTTTAGTCCTGTCGATTGCTCCATTACAGGGAGACGGTCTGGAATCTTAAAGAAAAACATCTGCTTTTTGCAGTGTTGCACCTACAGGCAGCTCAAAAAAATACAATCAGTCAGACTCACTGAAGAGTTCACAGATCTGTCAATACCAACTTGTTTACAAGTTTATTACCGATGTTAGACCAAGTTCTTCTGCTGAGGTTTTGGTGTTCTCTTCATAATCACGGAGTTTAGCCACCTCCCCAAATTCCTCCTGGTCAAGACGTTCTAACAACACAAGAAGCGGGTTTCAATTTTGATAGAAACGGGAAAATGCAGTTATTCACAGAGCAAACACAATCAACACAACTTCAAATAGAGATTTGGAATAACTATATGATTGCTGTAAAGCTTTTGCAAAGAAGCGAGCCAGCATACCTGGATCACCAGAGTAAGGCTTTCTCAAAGGAAGAACAGTTGGATAGTAGGAGTTTTCATAATCCTGGCACATGAAATAAGCCCAACCTTATCACTTAAGATAATACAAGAGAAACTGGGAGACAAATCAATATCTATCTTAAAGTTATTAGTTACCCAAGGTTCAACATAGTCATCCTCGGTTCTTGTGACCAAATCATGAACCTCTTCTCCATCTTTCTGGGTCGTAGCAGAAGAAACCGTGGGAAGCTTGACAGCAGAAGAAGAAGAGGAATTTACATCAGACCTTTGCTTGTCGTCTTCTTTAGGAACCCCAAACGACCTTATTGGAAGTCCCGAGGAATTTGGTTGTAATGCAACTTCAGAGGAAGAAGCTGCAAAATTTCAAGAACGATTGTTACTATAAAACATATACATAATACCACCACGTTCCTCACACATTGTTTTCAGATAACTCATTACAGAAATGAGATCAAACACAACTCATTTGACAAAATGAAGAATTGCTTATACATATATATAAACTGGATAATAGCTATATTTATAGACCTTTCGTTTCGGTTTTGGGTCTTCCCTGGCCAATCTGCAACAAGAAATAACAACACAAGAAAGCTAGAATTCAACTTGAGCATTTGGATTAACAGATATAGATAACAACAAAGCCGGTTATAGGCTACAATCAACATGTTAGGGATCGTGGAACAAATCTATTTCATGGCATAACTAAACCTCTAAGCCATTGAAAATCCTGCAAAGAAGTCGTTAATTTGATGCAATTGAACAAAGTAGATATGTCTAAAAGTAATTAAAGAAGACTAGAAAAGGAAATGAGGCAAATTCAAAACAAAAAGGAAATTCTTTGTTAGCTACACATGAAGAAAGCACACCGTTTTGATATAACATAATCTAATGTATAAGAAATTAATTATTATAAATCAGAGAAATAATCTGTGAGACTAAATAATGGTTATTAAAAAGAAAATTAAGATTGAGAAGATTCTAGTACTATACACTTACGCCAAGACGATTGGCAATTTGACGAGCTGCTCTCTTATTCTCTTCTTCAACCTCAGCTTCGCTGTGTTCAGAGAAAGATATGAAATCTTTTACAAGTGTAAGTACATATAGATGTGTAGAGGCCTAAACAAGAAATGATTGAGAAAACAAAATTACGTGTTGGAAATTGGGGCGATCGGCCGGCGAGAAGGCATCGGTGGTCTTGGCTGGAACCTCCGCTGCCGAGAAATGGAACGAAGAAAGGTCAGTGAACAGCAATTTCTTGACGGAAATTTCCGAGATTTGAGATGAAATTACGAAGGGGAAAGAGAAGATGTAGTCAGTCAAGGTTTGTTTACCTTCGATCTTCGAGGACTCTGGGAGCTTGAATCCATGGCAGTCACCCGCCGGTGAGGGATTTGAAGAGAAAAAAAAAAGGATTTTGAATCGAGAGAGATTCGAACTCGAAACCTTGAAAACTTTGAGTTGATTGGTTTCCAGGTGAACTACGGACGCTTTTGACAACACGGTAGTTAAGATTTAATTTATAGTTTAGTGTCAATAATTCCTAAATAATATACAACGGATCAGTGACCAGTTAGATATGTTAATAAAGAGATTAAATCAATTTATGTTTATGTTACTGGATAAATATTTTCAAGATTTCATATCTTATGTTTGTATAAACTATAATTATAATTCATATTTTTCTTTTCTAAATGTACTTTCTTCTCACGTTCCACTTTGTCAATACCTTTCTCTTAATCCATTTTTCCCACTCACATTATCACTAAAAAAAAAACATACTACATGCCGAAATTCATGACTAGTAAAAATCCATCACAAAATTCTGATCAGAAATTGATGAAAGTAAAAAAAACTAAATTGGTCAAAACCGGTCACAAAATACCGACCGAAACTGATCAGTATATTTTTTTCGGTCAGTTTTGATCGGTAATTTGTGACCGGTTTTGACCGTTTCTATTTATTTTCCTGTAAAATGAAAACAAAAATAAAACTGGTCAGTCTCAGTCTATAATTTGTGACCGTTTCTTGACCGTATATAGCGCGTCAGTAAATTCTGACTGCAACTGAGCGGTCTTCTCATTTCTGATAAAAAAAATATAGTACGTTGTGCAGGTGTCGATTTCATTTGTAACCAAAAATTTGGTAGATCCGTCAAAAACGGTAAGAAGCAGTCAGAAACGAGCATGTTTTCTTGTAGTGTATTATTGTCTCATATATTCTTTTCAATTATTCATACTTTTACTTAAATATGTAAATGTGAAGTTGTGAACTATGATATGTGGAGAATTGATGGATGCATCAGGAGGGATAATTGTCATTAATTGTTTTATATTTTGTGTTCGTTCAGCTACCATGAATACAATAGCTCCATGTTCATCATCAACAACAAAATAGAAGACTCAATATGTTAGAACTTTGATATAACCTACACAAAATAACTTTTGTCTAGCGAGTTCTCGCGTCAACAATCTCAGTTTACAAAACGTGAAACATTAATTCACATTTAGCTACAATATCACAACCTTTTGTGTTATTAGAGAAAACTAATATAAAATTTACAAAGAGTTTCTTGGTTGTTTACTCTTCTGGAGAAAATGGACCTTTAAGCTATTCTCATTCGCCTGTTAAAACGAAGATTTTACCACTTTAGATGTTTGGAGCTTCCAAAATCATATTGAACAAAAAAAACATCAAACTATTTCGGACAGTACAAATGTAATAAAAAAGAAGAAGTTATTAAGTTACCGTAAAGAGAGGAACTAAGTGAAGGCTCTTCTCCATTTCTTCAAAATATAACAATTCTTGTTTGCAAATGCTAAGCAATTCTGTGAGCTCATATAGGATTATTTCAACCTGCTGATTTTATATCATCCAACATTCTTAAATTAGTTTCTTATTCGTATAGAAATAAATAAAATTAGGGAAGATTTAAATAAATAAATTGGAATTACTCGTGGGAGAAATTTGATGATAATATCTTCCATCTCATCCATAACTTCTATAGCTGTGACCATTTCTTCATGTATGGACATTACATCTATCTGCAATTTCATAAATTAAGATTTTTTTGTTTGTTTTGTTGATAAAAAGTTCAATTCTTATAATAATTGTTTCTAGATGAAATGGCTGACCGTGGCACCATGTAGGAGAGGTAAACGGACAGACATAGCATGCAGTTTTCGCGTTAGCTTGCTCAACGCCTCGTTGTTTTTGGCGTCCAATTTTGACCACTCATTGAGTAGAGGCATTTGGAGGCTGAGAACTTCACGCAGTTTGATTTCTTGACGGAGCCTTTGAATTTCTATTAAGTTTTCCACTACGTAGTTTCTCATTTTGTATATCCTAAGCCAAACCCAAAACAATTGATCCTGAAACCATTTACAATACCAAATCAATACATATATAGATTTCAGTGTACATATTGAGAGTTTGATAAAACTTTATAAGTTTGCGTACCTCAACGTTGACCTTAAGGTTAGCCATAGTGGCTTCAGCTCTTGCGTTAACAAACCTCCATTGAAGTAACCTGTTGTGAGAAACCTTAAACCGGTGATAATCCTCTTCTTGAACCGGTGAAACTTTCTTTTGTGCTTTGAAGTACTTCAAAACTCCGGCCACAGCTCCACCGCCACCGCTTCTTATCTTCGCCGTGCTTACCGGTGACTCAGGAGGCGTCATGCACGTTGAAGTTGCCGGAGTTGACGTCTTCATCGTTGAAACTCTCCCTGGAGACAAAGCCCACGCTGATGGTGAGATTCCTCCAGGTTTTGACCCTTTTGATGAAGCGTTGTTACGAGGACTACCACGCTCACGTTGCTCCAAATACCGAGCAAACGCCTCTCTGCTTCGACCATTGTTCATATCCTGAGACCTTGACGCACTATTCCTCGCCGGGATTATATTCTCGTTTGATTTTGTGTTGGACCCGGTGGGTCTTGATGATCTTGTTGTGGAGTGTGATCTGCTTATCATCACTCGTTTGCTTGAATTAGAAGGTGAAGAGGAAGACGATGAGGAAGTAGAAGACGAGAATGAAGCGTTTAGAGAAGCTGGAAGAGAGATTGAGGAGCTTATACTCCGGCTCCGGTCAATGTTCGGCGATGGAGGCCGTAGTCTACGACTCGTGGTGGTGGTGGTTGCCATTTTCTTTGTATCTCTCCTTCAAGCAAGACTCTTATATTAACGCCGGAAAATAATATGATTCGAGGAATCCTCTAGTCTATATACATTGGCTTGAAAAATTATCATATATATTTTATAGTTACGGTTGCATATATGTTTGGTAACGCTTGGGAATTCGTAGGAGTTGATAGCACGTAGAGGCAGGTACGAACACTTCTACACATTAAAATATTTGAATTCGAGAGGGATTATAAAATATGTACTAAGGTCAGCTTAGCTTAGACACACGTCTTCTTTTATTTTTCTAGCTCCATATGTTTCTTATTCAAAAAATATTATCTTTTCGAACAATAATAAAACAAAGAAGTCTAATTTAAAACGGCCGCATGGTATTTAGTCTAGGTTGAGTAGAATAAACCTTACATCATTTCCAACCAGTAGAACCCTATTAAAGGTTTTTAATATTTTTTAATTGAAAATAATGATTTATTATAAGTTACATAACTTTTATTTTGATTTAACTTTTTGTTGGGTTCTAATGGTAGAATCCCACTTGGAGTTCTTAAAAAAAATTTGATTGCTTTATAAACATGTTTTTGCATAGTTCACGTCAATATTAAAAGATATAACAACCTGCATTGAGCTCTACCATGAACAAACATGGGATTAAATGTTCAAATTTTCAATGAATGTGTTAGCAATAATTGAAGTATCTAATACAAACTCATCACTTGAATCAAGATTCATCATCATAGTGAACCACACCAAAAAGAAATATATGATGAAAACAAGAAAAAAATGTTTCATAACTAACCTTGGCACCAAAAATGGATTTAATATTCAATTTTTCAATGAATGTGTTAGCAATATCTGAAGTAGGAGATCTTGAAGTAGTAGCCTTTTCAATTCATTTCTTTTTTAATGCACTCAATATACCTTTTGCTTGTGGATACATTCACATTTCGAGCAACAGTTTATCAAATCCATAAAAGCAAAACTTGAAACAATATAATTCTTATCAACCAAAATCAAAATCAAAATCGCAAAAAAATTTAATCATTACGTTGTAGATATCTTTGTTTTGACTCTCACATCCCATTTGTTGTCTCTTTAACTCTTAAGTAACAGTCACATCCAAAAATTAAACTATTTTGCAATTGAAATTAGTACAATCAAATAAACAGATTAAGATATGTAAGTTTTTTACTCTTTTCCTAAAAACTCTAAATCCCAAAGTACAATTCCATTGTAAAATGAATATTTTTCTTGTAATTGAACCTAAATTGCAAAATACTTGGAGATAGAAATGAAGAAAGGAGAACAAAAACGTACCAGTAAAAAGACCACAGAGTATAATCAAGATCAAAAAGAACAAGTCTTGGAAGAATCTGGAACGTTCTCATTATTTGCATTACCTCATCTTTAACTTTCTCATATGCCATTTTCAAATCTCTTTCACAAGGCTCGCAAACTAGTAGTAGCACCCAGAATATCAAAAGGTAATATGTAGTAAAGAAGTTGATAAAAGAGGGGAATATTAGCAAATATGTCAAAGAAGAAGGTATAATTAAACCTGATTTTGTTGCTTCAAACATCAATCAATTTTTATCTGCTCAATGAGAATATAGATTTTCAGCAATAAAACCATTCATAAATACAGATTTTGCAAAAGTGAGTGTCTGCAAAATGGTAAATTATATCAGTTTCTCAACTAGACTTTTAAGGTCAAATTTTCAAACAAGGACCACTCTCACACCAAACATATGTTGTATCACCATTTCCCTAAAGCTAGGCAAAAAAGAAGAGAGATACTGAAGAGAACTCACCATCTCCATCGATCAATTTCACTTCCACCTATGAACACAGAATCACTTATCAATCTGCTTAAAAAATTACAGAAATTTCTACTATTTGGTGAATTGGATAAGTGAGATCACTACAAGAGGGAGGGAGTTTAATGACGTCAATTTATGATGTTTTTGGGATATCGTGAATAGGGGACAAATTTCCAAGGTTTTTACGTCGAACATAAGATTCGTCGTAAAAATGTTGTGAAGTTACGTCAAAATATGTTGTTGTAAAATTTTTTTAAAGTTACGACAAATTCACAACATATTGATATCTTTTTTGTAGTTCGTCGTAAACACGTCTCTACATAGCAAGACTTTTACGACGAAATCAATTCTACTCATTGGTCATAAAAATGTCTTTATATAGCAAGACTGTTACAACAAAACTAAATTACAACGAGTTAAAGACGAAATTTGAAGTTAGATACAAGCGTTTTTGTTGTACATACTTTTTTTTACAACTCAAAAATGTGTTGTAAGTTACTTGCAATTTTGTTGTTAGATCATTGTAAATCTTGATGTTGCAAAGCCATTGTTAAATTTTTACCTATATAAATGGGTGTGATCTTTTCATGAATCACAACACAAACCAACAAAAAAAAATGTTTTTGAGAAAAAAAAAGTTTCTAAAAAAATATTCTTCTGGTGGTGATATATTCGAGCTACAGAAGTGGATGTATATGCATAGAGATGCTACCAATGGTGAAAAAGGAGTATATGAACGGGCTAGAAATATTCATGTACCAAGCCAATCAAACCGAAGTCACGCTTGAATTGGTAAGATGTTCTGGCCTTGTCGGAAGTGCAAGAATACGAAATTTATCCGAACTGAAACAGTATGGAATCATTTATTAAATACGAGGTTTACACCATATTATTGCATTTGGTTTCACCATGGGGAAGGTTATAATGGTGGTGGGAATGATGAAGCAAGTAGTAGTAATTATAATAATCTTGAAGTTAATCTAGTAGAACCAAGTAATTTGCATAATGATAGTAATCATAATGAGGTTCATGGGGTTGTAGAGCATGACAGGATGCATGAGATGGTCACATATGTATTTCGGAAAACTAATACCAAACCAGTAGTTTCTGAGACACCTAACTTAGATGCATAAAGGTTTTATGACATCTTAGATGCTGCAAACCAGCCAATCTACGAGGGATATAGAGAAGGTACGTCTAAATTGTCATTGGCAGCTAGGATGATGAACATTAAAACAGAATGTAATTTATCTCAGTTATGCATGTATATGTGGGCTGATTTATCCAAAGAGTATTTACCAGAAGACAATGTGTCTGCTGAATCATATTATGAGATTCAAAAATTGGTGTTTAGTCTTGGTTTGCCTTCTGAGATGATAGATGTCTGCATCGACAATTGTATGATCTATTGGAAAGATGATAATCAGTTACAGGAATGTCGATTCTGTAAAAAGCCGAGATATAAACCACTAGGGAGTGGACGGAAGAAGGTACCGTATCAACGAATGTGGTACTTACCAATAATAAACAGGTTGAAGAGACTATATCGATGAGATGGCATGCAGAACATTCACAGACGTATGGAGAGATCAATCATCCTTCATATGCAAAGGCGTGGAAACATTTCAATACGGCACACAAAGATTTTGCTAGAAATATTAGGAATGTTTATCTTGCTTTATGCACTGATGGTTTTAGTCCGTTTGGAAAATCTGCTAGACAATATTCTTTGTGGCCACTAATCCTTACGCCTTATAACCTTCCTCTGGGGTGTGTGATATACCTCTATTTTACTAGTTTTGAGCTTATTAACATGCCTACTTTTAGGGTTTCTGTCTGTGTTTTGTGTCATTTTATGCGTTATAACCTTCCTCCGGGGATGTGTAAGAACTTGGATTATTGGTATTGGAGTCTCGTTTGGATATATTTGGAGTATTACATGAAGTTTCACGAAAAAGGCATATAATCGATCGATCAACATCTTGAGCGATCGATCATGCCTTCTTGCCAGAAGATCGCTCGACCTCACGATCAACCTAACGTATTGGAAGATCGATCACACAAGTCAGCGATCGATCGATCAACAAGCACCAAAGCAAATACCTAATTTTCCTTTTTTTGCACCTAGATCTCAGGACATATAAATACATCTATTTTTTGTTTCTTTTACACATCGCCCATTATTCACAAAGAACTTTAGAGTTATTCAGTAAGCTAGAGAGAGAGACAATTCAACATTGAAAAGAATCTCTAAACTCCCTTTTCATATTTTTATGCAATTCAAGTTTATTTTCATCATGTCTTTTGTTTTAATCTCAATGTTTGAGTAGTTAATCAATCAGGTTTAGGGTTTTTATGGATTTAGGAATCAATGATTATGGACAAATAGAATCTAATCTAATAAGAGTATTCTCCATCTAATTCTTGTGCCTAATGCTTAGAATAACCTCATCAACTAATCTATGAACCTAGGTTGTTAGCTCTCCAAAAGCTTGCTAGGAATCTGAACTAGATTAGATGAGCAATCAATCCTTGACCACGATAGCTGATGTTTAGATCGATTGTGGATATTTGAAACTACCTGTTTAATGTCTATTCGTAATTTGGAACCAACTATAATTAGGACCTCTAAATTGTCGAGTAGAGTTTTGAGTACTACGAGAGTAGGCTTGTTATACCATTCTGTTCAAGTCGAGAATTAAGCTTAAATAATACTCTGAATAGTTTCCCTAGTTAGATTTTTACTTCCCGATGAATACCCTATGCCTGGTGCCTTATATTATTGAGTTTACATCGTTTAAGTTGCTAGTTATTCTTTTGGATTTGATTAGTATAGCTTGAGAAATATAATTAATAATCAAAAGAGCAATACTTGGTTCTTTGTGGATACGGTACCTAAGTACTACTATTTCATTGTTGTGCACTTGCAGTAGATAGCTTTGGGTTAAAACCTGACCCACACCAAGTTTTTGGCGCCGTTGCCGGGGAACCAAATGGGTGCCTTTTGATTAAGATTTGATTTCAAGTGTATACACTTTTACTTATGTTTTGTTTTGTGTTTTGTTTTTTTTGTTTTTGTTTTAGGTTTATGCACCGAAGAAGTCAAGATTCAGATAATCTACTTGGTTTTGATAACGAAGAACTTGCTAGAGTTGAAAGAGAAAATCGCAGAGCAAAAACATTGAACCAGGTTAACCAGTAGAATCCTCAGAAACATGAGACTCAGCCAGCTATTCAGAGAAACCAGGGTGTTCAGCAAATGGTTGAACAGTTGCATAGAGATTTGGCTATGCTTAGGAGGCAGCAGGAACAGCCTCGACGCCGTGCTATAAGTGATATGGATACACCTCACACATACTATCAGGATGGATCTGCTATTCGACCTCCACCTATCCAGAGGCAAGACTATGAGATCAAGCCTCAGCTGATTGGATTAGTGAAACAATACATCTTCAATGGTCTCCTAGGAGAGAACCTGATGGATCACATCAAGAACTTTGAAGAAAGGTGCAGTACCACGAGCTCGAATGGAGCCCCTGCAGACTATGTGAAGTACAAGCTGTTTCACCATTCTCTTTCTGACAAAGCTTTTAGATGGTTGTGATCCTTATCCCTAGGTTCATTGACCACGTGGGCTGAAGTTAAAGCTGCCTTCTTGGATCAGTTCTATACTAAGTCGAGGACTGCATCACTAAGAAGTAAGATTTCAGCGTTTCAGCAACGTTCTGGTGAGTCTTTGCATGAAGTTTGGGAGAGATTCAAAGAGTACCAACGAGATTGCCTCTACCATGGTTATTCGGATGAGCAGCTGCTCAATACATTCTATGGAGGAATCGATTGGGAGTATAAGAACTCTTTGAATGCTGCTAGCAATGGAGACTTCATGACAAACACTAGGGATGAAACCTTCACTCTCACCGACAACTTGGCTGCAAGTTTAGGGAATCATTGTCCATAATATGATCAAAATAAGAAGGTCAATAGTGTGGAAATTCATAGGACAGATGAGATTTCATAGAAACTCGACATGCTTATCAAGGCGAGTCGAGGAGATAACCGAGGAGTGCATCAGCTGGATGACACTAGGGAAGTCGATCAAGTTCAGGTTGAGTCCGACATGTCTGAAGATCAGAAAGAGGTTGATTATGTGAATTGGCAAATCAGGGGTCAGAACCAGTACTATCTCTCATACAGGAGCACCAACATCGAGAATCCACGGGATATCGTCATACCACCTCCAGTAATACCACAGGGATCACCACTTCAGGGTAAACCGTTTGTGCAGAATTCAGGGCACAGATAGAACAACCAAAGGTCGAATTCAGGACTGGAGATTAGCGTAAACCTTACAAGCCTTACACACAAGAGGAGACACAGCAAGCTAGTTCATCTGGAACTTTTAATGATGAGATTAAAGCTCTCATCCAACAACTTGTAACCGAGCAGCAAAAGTCTACTAGAGATCCCAATACTAAGGTGGACAGCATGTACAACGATTTGAAAAATAAGTTTGAATCCGTCTCAGTATACTTGAAGAAACTGGATACACAAGTGGCACAAACACCTGAAGCCATGAGGAGACCACAAGGAGCTTTACCAGGTAAAGTTGAGAAGAACCCTAGAGAATCATGCAATATTGTGCATTTGAAGGCTAAGGAACTTGATGTAAGTGAGGAGAGCAACTGTGAGAGTAAGTACCGACATCCTATACCCTATTTTAAGGAGCTTACAAAGCAAGAAGATCAAGCAGAATTCACTATTCCTTATTCTCTTGGAAAGTTGACTTTTGGTGATGCATTGTGTGATACCGGTGCAAGTGTTAGTGTGATCTCGTTGGAGACAATGAGAGAGCTTGAGATCAAGCTTATGCATGAGCATATCTCATCCATTTTGTTTGGTGATGCCAATTCTAAGAGCCCAAGAGGCAGGTTAGTCGATTTCACAGTTATTATTGGAAATTGCAAGGTTCCAACCGATTTTACGTTTGTTAAGATGGCTAAGGAAGGAGCTGTACCCATTCTCTTGGGTCTACCATTCTTGAATAATGTTGGGGAAAGGATTAACTTTCCCAACCAGAGGGTGGTGCTTGAAAACGTTGATAAAGGAGTCTTCTATCCTATTAGAAAATCGACTAAGGACCTATTTGATATGATAAAGAATTGTGTTGAAAGTGAAAAGGTTGAGGTTGTGAATTTGATCAATACAAATTTGGAGTATAAGGAACCAGAGTAATGGTCGGATGAAGAATATGAGATATATCAGGAGCAAGCAGGAGAAACAACTGAATATGATGATAGTATCATTTTTGACAAACCCGATGAACACTTTGAAACTATCTTTCAAAATTCGTGTCTAAATATTTTTGTAGGAAGACTTAGTCTTGAATCTCCTGGACCATACTCGGTGAAAGAATTGAAATCTGATGGGATTGTAGTGTTGCTGGACACAATAGGTACTGAATTCCACATGAAGGATGAAAAACTCAATGAGTTCATCAAAGATAAGATGAAAACCAAAGGAGTGGTCATTCCTCCTAAGGATGATTTAGCCAATTCGGTGGCATTCAAGTCAAGCTATTGACTTTAAACAAGCGCTGAGTGGGAGGCAACCCACTAATAGGTAGTTTTTATTTTCATAGTTTTTCTGTTTTAGTTTGATTTTTGGTTTTGTTTTGAGTTTGTTTTAGGTAAGAAAATTCGACCAAAAGGCTTTGATCAATCGATCCACACAGTGATCGATCTATCATTGATGCTTCAAGGGTTTGGCTCGATATAATGATCGTTCTACACATATGTGATCAATTGATCATCGAAGGTAAGGATGATGCGCTCGATCTTGCGATCGACCTCAGGAGGAGGATTGATCGATCAAACATGCAAAGGATGTGCGCTCCATCTGTTGATCGACCTGCACAATCTTGATCTATCGATCAGCGTGTTTTAAGGGGTATGATCGATCGATCAATGCCTTGATCGATCAATCAGCGGGCCAGGTAAGTATTTCTAACGTAGAAAACACGGGTTTCGTTCAAAATTATTCTACCGCGGTCGTTTTAGGTGATTTTTAGGCGAAAACCTTAAATCTCCTCTAACTTCTTTGATTCTTAACCGTTTTCTTCGATTCAAAAGCCTAACCTGATCGAAATTTCATCCTTTTTTCGATTATCTATTCATCTAACTCGATTGACAAAGGTATGACTTCTAAATATTTGATTTAAAAGTGGCAAAATTGGTGAGATTTTTTAGGAATTTTCGATTTCGCTTTATTGTTGCTCAATTGTGTAAAACCAATATGTAGCCATGATTCAATGATGATTTCGATCAGTCTTACTGATTATATTGTTAGATTCTTGCCTAGAAATCAATTTTTAGGTTGTTGGAGAAAATTGTAGAATTTTGGATTTTCGATATGGAATTGGGTATTTGTGTTGTTAGTTGAAGCATTGCTGGATGATGTAGAAATTCTATGATTGATTTAGCAACTGATTTCACATAATTCTCATTTGAATCACATATTTTCGATTTTCCAAATTTTTTGAGGATATTGATTTTTCTCGGTTTTTCTTTTGTTTGATCGATATGTGGAGATCATGGAGAGAACTCGCGAGGGCAAGCGACCTTCTCGTAAGGTTAGAATTTCAGCCAATATAGAGGCAGTCCAATCCTCGAATCCCAAAGTGTTTGACCGAACATGTTTGAGAGGAATTTGGGCAATAGATATGATCCCTTGTTGTTCAAGAATGATAGTGCCTATATGAAGAGGGCTGAGGATTAAAGATGGGAGAGCTTCCATTGTGTGTTTTATGTTCAGATGTTGCTGAACGAACTCATCCCGACCAAGTTTTTATGTCCGATGACATTGGACAAACTTGGCATTCTCGACGATGTAACGGGGATGCTCGATAGACTTGGCCTTGGTCCCTTTATGACCAAGCCTCAGCCGCTATACCCAGAGGCAGTCATGCATTTCTTAGCCTCTTGTGATCTTCACCTAGCAGCCGACCTTCACTCTCCTCTCTATGCATCCTATATGATATTCATGTATTGTGGTACTCGCTACCACTTAACCGTTCAGCAGATTTTCTTGATTTATGGGTACCATGGGGAAGCCGACAGTCAGCTACCTTCTCGCCAAGGTACTCCTCTTGACGCTCTTTGGAACGTCTTAGCTGATGGTACTTTTCAGGGACGAGATTCTAAGCTCACATACATCTGACATCCTGCAATTTGGATTGTTGCTAAGATGTTGGGATCGACTATTTTATGCAAGGAAGTCAACCCTACCTTGACCAAGCCAGAGTTGGAGATCCTCCATCATGCCTTGGATCTTGCAATACCAGACTTGTACGGTGCTGCACCTACTCCTGATGTCGGTCTTTGTGACATCAACTAGGGATATGTGTTCGCAAAGCTGCTTCCCGAACATCGTTTCAAAGGCACTCCAAGTCAGCCTATCACCAAGCCGATAGGTAGTCTCTTGACCCCCATGTTTGAGTATTTGAAGCTAGATCTTACCAATATAGTGAAAGTGGAGAGGATAGCATATGTTAATGATCGGGTATTGACCAACTTTACCTACCTCGTCGAGCGGACAAAGTGGCACTACTTTACTAGGGACATCAAGCCTTATCTTTGTTCCTTGCCTGCACCTGCGATTACATCTCTCACTTGTAGGGAGAATTTCATCTTTGAGCCTCATATTACACATCCAGAGATTGCAATGAGAGAGCAAGAGCAGCCACAACCTCAGCGACGAGCTCCATAGAGGCGTTCATCGGCCGCAATTCTAGCTTCTACACAGCCGCAGCCCAACATTGCTCAGACCCTCGAGCACATTATTCCAGAGTACAGTACAGAGTATGATATTCCTCCATTCTCTGATGACTTCACTGAGCAGTAGTATCGACATTGGCATTACAAGACGGAGCATTGGAAGCATTCGATGAGGAGACACCTCTAGGAGGCACTTAGGAGGATACTAGTCGCATTTTGCATGACTGCACCTGTTGTAGATCAGCCAGAGAGTAGTACTAGAGCTGATGCCCGTAGATCAGATGTTGCTAGACCTCAATCTGAGGCTAATTCTAAGGATAAAGAGGACCAGCCACTTGAGCAGCGCCTTCCATGTCGACGTAGGCAAGCACCTGGAGACCGAAAGAGCCAGAGTCCTGATTGATCGGTTTATCTTACCCTTATTCTTTCTTTATTTTAGATTTTTTTGTTTCTTTTTATACGTAAGTTATGATATCTTCTAGCTTGTTTACACATTGGGGACGGTGTGAAGTAAGTCTGGGGGAGATACACTTGCTGTGACTAATGATTTTTGCTTTGTTTTGTTTCTTTTTAGTTTTTATTTTCATACATTAACTCTATATATGTTATGTTCTTGAGCTTTTGAACTTGTTGTCTAAGGAACCATGATTTTTGAGGATTGTTGCACTTCTATGCTTTTAGGATCGTTGATATGTACTTGTTGGGGATCGATTGAATATTGGAAAACCTAGAGACAAAGCATCTTCTCAATGACAAATATCGATTATCAGGTATTCAAAGAATCTATGCCGATTTCAACTTTAACTTGACTTAATTTTCTTGTCAAGAGGCTTTGTATGCATTGGATCTGTTTCCTCTCTTCAGTCCTGAAAGACTTATCTGTGTGAGTATGGTTCCCTTCTCTTAGATATTTGAATGTCTTAAGATTCTGAAGTAACTGTAAAACAAAGTTGAAGCAAAAAGATCAAAATTTTTGTTCCAATGATGCCACTTTTGCTTTCATTCTTTGAGTTGCTAAGGAACCAACAAGTTAAAAAATAAAATGATACCCTAGGTAAGTAGGGAGATATCTGGTTGGACAGCAAATAAAAAAATGATACCCTAGGTAAGTAGGGAAAAATTGGTTGAGCAGCCGATAAAAAAAATGATACCCTATGTAAGTAGGGAAAAATCGGCTGCAAATGAATGAAATGAGAGGAAAAGAACCATAGGAAGATAGTCTTGTGTTCAGGTAAAGGCTGATGATGAGTCCA
>OVBA01004781.1:0-20000 GCA_900406435.1 Lepidium aucheri
CACAGGGCACAATCACACAGGCCACACCTTCACAAGGCACAATGACACAGCTCGAGTCTTCACAAGGCAGAATGACACAGCTTCATTAGAAAAGTGTGTTACGCAGCTTGCTTTTGGTAGTTTTATTTCATTTTGGCTTGATGTGTATTCTGATACTTATAACTAGATCAGATTGTTTGACAAGGCAGTTGCAGGTTTTTCATTGTTGTCTTGTTGTGGAAACATATCGACTATTACTCTAATTGGTATTGGTTATTAATCTACTTGTCTTGTTCATTTTAATTGCAGTTTTTGTTCATTTCAATTGCAAAACATATTGTCTTTGTTAGCCTAAACCTGCAGTTTTTAATGACCAAAGCCTGTAGTTTTTAATGACCAAAACCTGCAGTTTTTAAAGACTAGAACCTGCATTTTTTAAAGACCAAAACCTACAGTTTTTAATGGCCAAAACCTGCAGTTTTGTAAAACCAAAACGTGCAGTTTTTAAAGACCAAAACCTCCACTTTTATGCAGTTTTGTAAGACCAAAACCTGCAATTTTATTAGACCAAAAACCTGTAATTTCATTAGACCAAAAATCTGCAATTTAGCTCATCATTGAAGACTAAAAGGTCAACATTCATGTCATTAGAGAGACAAAAATCCTTTAAACATTCATGTCATTGCCAAAAGTTAAACATTCATGTCATTACAAAAGCTAAACATTCATATCATTACATAGGCCAAAAGCTAAATATTCATGTCGTTACATAGGCCAAAAGCTAAACAAACAGTTTGATAACAAAACCCATGATCACAATACCACCAATTGAGACTACAATTGATGTCTTGATCTTTGTTTTAGACTCAACCATCACAGTCTCCATTTTCACCATTACCATTTCCTCAAGCTTTTGCATTTGTTTAACCACCTTCTCAAACTTTAGAATTTGTTTCGAAATCTCTTTTACCATTTCATCAAGCTTCACAATTTTTGAATTCATTGCTTCTATCTCTTCTAGCATTGCATCATCAACCCACTTAAAATCATAATTATCAGTCTGTCAATAAAATCGAATACCAGAGTTAGTGTGCAGAAATTAGATGTTAATATGCAAAAATTTCGTGTAATGCAAATAAATAATGGGAGAACAAAGATTATCAAATACCAGCTTAGGACATCGATAAAACATTCTGTTTGGATTCCTCTATAATTTCGAGAGTTTTACAACCATACTTTCACCACACCAGCATTGTTTTGGAACACCGACGATTTGGTTCCATGGTCGNCGATTTGGCTCCATGGTCGAGTAGATGATGATCGACGGGAATCTTCAGACTCATTGCTCATTCTTCTAATTCAATTCGTTTAATTTTTTGGTGAGCAGAAATTAGGGTTCTTTGATTTTATATTTGGGGATTATGAAATGAGATTGCAAAAAACAGGTCGACGAGTCAGGTGTGGATCTTCATTTCTGTCTGGGTCAGTTGGTAAAATTGTTGCCGATTTAGTCTGGTATACGATTCAGATTTAAACCATCAGATTTGCGCAATAGCGCTTTGAATTTTGTATTATGGTGCAATTAGATTACGATACCTACATGTGGTGTAAATGATGTTATATGAAACTTTCGTGATGGAAATAAAACTTTGTCTTAAATTTTTAATAAAATGAAGAAAATGTTAGGTAAGATGAGGAAACAAGAAGTGTTGTAGGTAAGAATTCAGTCATGAGACTTGTCTGATTGGTAGTTAGATTAATGAGATGACCCCACACAAGACAAAACTCAACCAGCTCCAAGGCATTGATTTTGCCTTTTTCTAATGATTAATATAAATTGGACCCAAAAGTTTATTTTGGAAGCAACAAAGACCCATACCAAACTACCACCAATCAAAGAGGTATGGCGTCACTTGAAATTACAGAAATAGCCCTGGTTCATCCTTCTCACCAACCCAACGACCAAACTCTTCCTCTCTCTCATCTCGATAACGATAACAACCTCAACGTCAGCTTCCGTTACATCCGTGTCTATTCCTCCGCCTCCCCCTCTTCCGTTATCGCCGGAAAAACTCCCTCCTCCGTCGTCTCCGCCTCACTCGCCACAGCTCTCGTCCATTATTATCCTCTCGCCGGTTCTCTTCGCCGCTCTGATTCCGCTAACCGCTTTGAACTGTTTTGTGGCACTGGTCAAAGCGTTCCTCTAGTCAACGCTTCTGTTAACTGCACGCTTGAATCCGTCGGATATTTGGATGGACCTGATCCAGGTTTCGTTGAGAGATTGGTACCTGATCCGACCCGGGAGGAAGGAATGCTCAATCCCTGCATCCTCCAAGTCACAACGTTTCAGTGTGGTGGTTGGGTTCTAGGTGCGGCGATTCATCACGCGATCTGCGATGGGTTAGGTGCGAGTCTGTTTTTCAACGCCATGGCGGAAATAGCTCGTGGAGCAACTCGGATCTCGGTCGAACCGGTTTGGGACCGAGAACGTTTGCTTGGTCCAAGGGACAAGCCTTGGGTTGGAGCTCCGGTTCGTGACTTCCTGAGTCTCGATAAGGACTTTGATCCATACGGACAAAACATTGGAGCCGTTAAAAGAGACTGCTTCTTTGTCACTGACGAGTCATTGGACCGACTCAAAGCTCAGTTACTCGAGAAATCGGGTCTGAATTTCACCACATTTGAAGCTCTAGGTGCTTACATATGGCGTGCAAAGTAAGCAACCTCTTCTTCGCCATGTTTAATTCGTCTTATTTCTTGAAATGTTTAATAAACAAAAAAACTAAAAATTTAGGGTAAGAGCTGCAAAGATTGGGGAAGAAGAGAATGTGAAGTATGTGTATTCGATAAACATAAGGAGATTGATGAATCCACCTTTGCCTAAAGGCTACTGGGGAAATGGATGTGTGCCAATGTATGCTCAGCTTAAAGCTGGAGAACTCATAGAGCAACCTATTTGGAAAACTGCAGAGCTCATAAAACAGAGCAAATCCAATGCGAGTGATGAATACGTACGCTCCTTTATCGACTTCCAGGAACTGCATCACAAAGATGGAATCAATGCCGATACAGGTAAAGAATGTTATGACTTGTTATGGAAACTTGCTATAAATTAAAGTCATAGTTTCATGATTTTTCTTTTGGGATCATATAAAACAGGAGTGTCTGGATTCACGGACTGGCGATACTTGGGACATTCCACGATTGATTTCGGATGGGGAGGACCTGTGACGGTTTTGCCACTATCAAACAAATTGCTTGGAAGCATGGAACCATGTTTTTTCTTGCCATATTCTGCTGATGCTGCAGCTGGAAGCAAAAAGGACACTGGGTTTAAGGTTTTGGTGAATCTTCGCGAATCTGCAATGACCGAGTTTAAGGAGGCCATGGAAAAGTTCCACAAGGGTGAATTTGCACTGTCTTGATCACCGAGCTCTATATACGCACAATAAAACAGAAACACAAACATAAAAATTGTCAACTTTCGTATTCAGCACAGAACAAAAGTATTTGCAATTAAATTGAAGAGCATCAATGAGAGAGGCCTTACTGTATGTTTCATAATTATCACTTCTGTAAAACACTCAGTTGCAAAAACTATAATCTCCAATCAAATCTTCTATGAATAGACCAAACCAAAATGCTAATCAGTCTTCACTTGTCCAACTACGACCAATGTTTTTAGATATCTTTCTAGCTTTCATCACCTCTCGGATATTGCTCACGTTTTCCCATTTACCAGCAGAAGCTAAGACATTGGATAATGCTAAATAAGCTCCAGGTCTTTTGTCAGCATTCAGTTTGAAAAGCTCATTTGCAGCTATGCTTGCAAAGTCAACATCACCATGCAGTCTACAAGAACTGAGAAAAGCTGCCCAAACATCTGAGTTAGGCTTTTCCGGCATTGCCCTAATAAAGTTAAAAGCTTTGTTCAAATCTCCAGCACGTCCCATGAGATCAACTATGCAAGCATAGTGTTCCATCTTTGGTTTCATGGAATAATCTCTCTGCATGCTCTCAAAGATCTCATAGCCTTTATCAACTAAACCAGAATGCGAACAAGCAGAGAGAGCTCCGAGAAAGGTTACATAATTGGGTTCTACATGGAATTCCTTCATTCTAGTGAAGAGTTCAAGTGCTTCCTCGGGGTTTCCATTCTTTCCATATCCATCAATCATTGAAGTCCAAGAAAATACATTTTTTTCTTCCATTTGGTCAAAGACTCTTCTTGCATCGTAGATTCCTCCGCATTTGGCATACATATCTAACAAGGAGCTCCCCATTTTGATATGTGTATAGACGCCACTCTTCATAACCTGAGCGTGAACTTGCTGACCAACTTCATGAGCTGTCAAAACCGAACAGGCTCCAATCACGCTAGCGAAAGTTGAAATATTTGGATGGAAGCCGGCTCGTTGCATCGAAATATACATGTCAATTGCTCTCTTAGCAGTTTCAGCTGATTTGCTGAAACCTTCTACCATAGCATTATAAACTACAATATCCTTCACTTTGGTTGTATTGAAAATTTCTTCCGCATCATTCACAAAACCTAGATTCATGTAACCTGAGATCATTGATGTAGAACAAACCACATTCTCATCTTTCATTGTTTCGAACACAGTCCTTGCAAACTCCAACTTTCCACTCTTCACATAAGCATCCACAAGTGCAGTAACCAATACATCATCTAGTTCAATGTCACATTTCATAATCCGGGCATGGACTAATCTGCATAAGCTACTTGGCAGCCTCATAGTCGAGGAAAGACTACTAGAAGCCTTTAGAACCATAGAAAGCGTGTACCCGTCTGCCTTTTCTCCAGAGTAGGCCATACGTTGTACTAGGATAAGAAATTCCTTTATCAATCCATGCTTCAAATACCCACTAATCATGTAGTTGTAAGCAGATAGTGTCGGCTTAGATAATTCGTCGAACACTTGGCGTGCATAATTGAGGCATCCGCATTTTAGATAGAGAATAAGTAGTTTGATGGATATGTTCATATCCGGTTCAAACCCAGTTTTGATGATATTGGCGTGAATTTTCATCCCTGCTTCTGGGGACGGAGAATTGATGTATTCTTGAAGAGCTCCCGCAATGCATCTCGCAGATGAGAGAGAAGAACCGTCTTGTTTCGACGATAATGTTGCGTAGTGATTCGAGGGAAATATCCGCAGTGAGACCGATGCGAATCTGGAAATTCTCATGCTTACTTTAGCTGTGATAAACACGAGATTGACACTTTGCCGAGTAATTACAGTGGCTCTGTTTCCAACTTTCCATAATTACAAAACACGAGATGAGAGAGAGAAGTCAGTAAGACGGAACAGTAAAAGACATTTGATATAGTTATGATGTCTGAATGTTTTTTCTTTTCTAAATTTAATAACAATGACTCTCTAGAGAAGCATATGTTTTACCATTAAATAGTAGTTTAATCTTACAGACTTGTTTCAGCAAGACTAACAGAGGATAGTGAATACATTATTAGCTTCAAGATTCATTCTTACTGGTTCGAAAAATCTGGAAGAAGGCGAGCTTTAAGCCTTGTTAGCTTCTTCATAAGTCTGGGAGGCATACGCACAAATCAGATTGTAAATGATGTTGAGCTGAGGGTAAAGATCGTTGACGCAAGAGCAAGCAAGCGTTGACAGAAAGTCGTCTCAGTTCTGTTACAGCAAGTTGCATCAGCCACAAATTGTCCATCCTCAGGTTCAGATTGATCTCAAATGTCTGCACAGAACTGATTGTGGATGGAATGAACTTAGAAGAGATATAGTGACTAGAGAGCTACGAAATCTCTCGAGACGCTAAAAGGTCGATAAAGAGTCGATGCTTCAGCTCTTATCTCTAATAACGTTCTTAGACACCTATCTCAGAAAGTATGATCTGGAATCAATCAATTCAAGTATACTGGTGATGCAGAAGTTCAATGACGCTTATGTTGGCAGAGCCTTAGTTGATTGGATGATGACCAGTAGATAAACCATAACTTTGATATTCAGCACACAACATCTGCCATAAAGACTCTGGATTTACAATGACAATCAAGGAGCCTAGAAGCATAACTAAGCACCCATGAAGACTTAAGTGGAATTGGATTCACAAACTATCTTTGCCTTCACATTTGGTGACTCACTTTGGCTACATGAAAACACTTTTGTATGCGTCCAGGTTATCTAAAAAGAGAACTGTAAAGAATGAAAAGCATAAGACCTACATCAGTGCAATTACTGATGATGAACTCAAGAAGATTACAATCTCATGTTTTATACTTTCACGGCAGATTTAATGCTTGCAAATGAAGTACATTAACAAGATGACATTGTTCTAGTGGTATGATTCTCACTTTGCGTGTCAGAATTCCGATCTCGCTTTGAGTAACTTGTGCAGATTAGATTAAGAACTTCATACATCTGATCTCTGTGCTAATGTTCAAGTAGCTAAGTGGTAATTTACCACCATCATGTGTGTTGCTGTAACAGTAAAGAGCGAAAAACAATTTTGGTGTAAGACACATATAAGGTGTTTTGTATTACTACTCTTCATAAGACATTAGCATACAATGCTCATCTAGCTAGTTTGAATTAATCGAAAAAAGATATGCAGTTAATCGGTGATGGAGTTGTCTGTAATATAGCTGTCTCATTGATTTGCATGTATAAACGAAGAGGGTCAGAACTTTGGGATATATTGGGCGTCATTCCATGAACGCCGGCACTCAACATGGGGACTCCACTTGCTGTTGACACGAGAGGCTTTGTAGCGTTTCCAGTCACGAAGAACAAGAGTGAGATCAGAGATCTTAGCAGAGATGTGGCGACAACAGTTGGCGTGGACAGTGGTGACAGCACCCATGTCAGGGCTATCTTGGCAGAAGCCACTGAACTCGGTTGTGTCGAGAAAACCAACGTTGAGACCAAGCTGGTCAAAGAAGCCAGAGTCAAGGAGATTCTTGAGTACGTCTTGTTCCTTCATGCCAGTAGATTTGAGCCTCATGTCGTACCATTTCTGGAAGAGGGCGATGGTCTTGTTGTTGGACCGGACATGGTAGAATCCAGTGTTGATCAGGTGTCCTCCGTCATTATTGTCCACGCTTATCTGCATATCTAAGCTCTCGTTGTTTCTGAGCCGGGAAAAGGGGTTCCTTAGCCACATCACGTCCGTGTCCTGACACAATAGATATACCACTTGTTGAGCAACAACATTAAGTGTGTTTTGTAATATGTTCCGAAAATCGAGGGACCTAACCGTGAAAACAAGATTGTAGCCACGGTGGAGAACATCTAGGAGCAAGCGAGTCCTTCGCCACATCATGTCAATGAATTCCTTTGACATAAATACTTTTTCTCCCTCCAAGTCAACTCCTTCTGTATTCATCTTATAGCAATGGAGCCTCTTGAAGAGGCAACGATCGTAGGCCGTTTGATCCGCGGCCACCACCATAAGATGGTCTAGAAGCGGACGAGTCTCTTCTCCTTCCCAAAAACCCTCCAAAAACAGATCCATCATCGTCCTCCTCCCTTCAGCCTCCTCCACGTACGCCTTGTTAACCATTGCTATTATCACCGTCTTGTTGTTTCCTGTAGCCGCCTTGTCCAGCGCCGCCTCAAGCTCGTCCACCGGATACTCTGTCCTTCTCTGTTTACACTTCAATATATCAAATCTTCCTGATATTTACTCTAGCTTATCACTATACATGATTATGAATCAACTTACAGTGTTGACATTGTGAAGGAGATTGGAGATAGGATCAGAAATCGAACGTGAAGATAAGCAGATAAATACGACACCGGAAAAGATGATAGCAACGGCCACGGCGAGGTTGAAGGAGGTGTTAGTCATGTTTTTGGTTTATCAGATAATTAGGAGTTAGGAGAATCACGTAATTTATGTGCCCTCATTTTCTCTCTCTTTTGATAAAAATTACAACAATTAACCTATATTTATTATACGGGATTTGGATGTAAACAAGTCCAACCTCAACTCATCCCAAATTTAATGTGAATTTATAGCTTATATGTTTTGCCAAAATAAAATAAAATAAAAATGAGGTTCGACCACGTTTTTATAAGGTTCCTTCTCGAATAAGTCACACACGAATCGTCTTTTTGTTCCAGGGTTTTTGTATTATTTTTGTGAGACTCAAGAATTTGTTTCGTCTTTAAATATTTCACGAGTAATGGTGGTTTCACAATGATCCTTATATTTCTTGGATGCAATATCCCTACCTGAGATATCTTTCCTAAAGAGAATCAATATATATCTTATAAATAATTTATAATATATTTTTTTCTATATTTTTGGACTAAATCTTAACAGATAATATTTTCCGTAAAAGTTGCTTCTTTAAAGGTAACATTAGAATTATGTTTGAAAAAAAAAAAACATTAGCAATTCGACAGTGCGGTTTTGTGTTTTCTATAGCTTAGCCCTAGGCATAAATTTCATACCCATAAAATCCGATACCTGAAATTCAAACCCAAATCAATCCCAAAAATACGAATCGAACCCGACAAAATATTCGAAAAGACCCTAAATATATATACCCAAAAAACCGAACCTGAATCCGAGCCGAAACCGAATCAAGAACTGAATAGACACCTAATATAATTTTGTTAAATTTAGGCTTTTTTAGATTTATTTTTATTAATTCTTTATTATTTTTGAATTTTTATATATAAATATTCAAATTCGAACCCGATCTATACCCAAACCTGTTTGAACCGAACCCGAAAAGTAAAAGTACCAAAATAGGTCCTAAATTACTAGATCCAAGAACTCAAACTCGAAAAAACCAAAAAAAACCTTAACCGAAACCTGAAATACCCAAGCCTAGTATAAAAGATGATAATAACCAAGAGAAGGGGTTAATACATGAAAACAACCCGTTCGTTTTTATTTTATAACCCTCAACTACAGTATAACCTCCATAAATTGATATTCGATAATTAATAACCTCTATAAAATAATAAAATTCGCTGGTCCCAAGTCGGACCAGTTTAAAATTTGATCAAATTTAATACATTAATAAAATAATAATTATTTTGAATTCCCTATGTAAAAACATAATCCCAATAATATCATAAATTAATAATTATAAGTTTTAGGCATACATAAGTATACTTAAGATAATTTAGTAGAAAATGATTCTAGTGTTGTTTGTCTTTTTTTGAAGTTGGAATCTCGCTGGAGCTCATCTCTAACTTTCTTTATTGCTTGTAAAACTTCTGGTTTTGTCTTTTCGATCTGTATCCAAAACTTTTGAAGAGTTCTAGACGCGATGATTCTTGGCGTGTAACTGGTTCCAAAACTTCATCATCATCTTCGACTTCTTCATCAACATTAATTCCAGAAGCCATAACTTTTTCTAAACTCTAAACTTCTTAACATGTATCATTTTCACCTGGATAGTCAAGTACATTGTTGAGATCTATTTTATTTCGATAACCAAGATTATTAATCAAAGCTTCAAGTTCATCAATAACATTATCACAAGCTGATCCATCTTCTGACATCCCTGAAAGAATTTCTTTTGAAGAAGTTTTGCAATGTCGAAAACAATTTGCTACGGTCTCTTGATGAATATTAATTGTCCAAGTCGAGACTGCAAAGTTGATAGCATCCAAAACATTGATCATACTTGGATTAAGCTGTCCCAATCATAACCTTCTAATATCTCATGGTAAAATCTCTTCCGGTAGTGCATCTTAAAAACTCTTATTATTCCAGCATCACAAGGTTGAATTTTTGATATCATGTTGGGTGGTAAGAAAAATAGCTCAACATTACATAATCTTTCAATATTACGCGCATGTGCTAGACAATTAGCTACCACTAACAAAACTCTTCTACCATGCATGATCCGATCAAACCAACGAATATATTCTTTAAAAATCATACATGTCATCCAAGCTCTTTTGTTTGCACGATAATGACAATTCAAGCTATTTATGTTCACAACGTGGCTTTGCAAATTTTCCAATAATCCATAAAGGAAATTTTTCAAACCCATCTTCATTTCAGCAAATAACAGCTGTTAGTCTTTCTTTGTCTTGCTTTTTTTCCTTCAAGTTGTTTTGTGGCAAAGAATGATCAGCTTGTATTATGTAAAACAAACCAGTTTCATCCATATTAAAAATATCTTTCATAAGAACCTATCTCTTTTTTCCCTTATAGCTTCCAGTTTCTTCTCCATGTCTTGCACATCTACGGAACCACTTTCTCCAAAACAATGAAATGATTTGATACCATGTCGTAACTTGACTTTTCAAGCCAATCTTGAGAAAATTGGTGTTCCAAATCCTCTTGATGGTAGACAAGTTTCATTGTCTCTTTTGCCTTCTCTAAAATTAGTTCTCTCGTCATATTCACTCGGTCTTGGTATTGGAGAAACCATTCAAAAAGAATTTTTTCCATTTTTGGATATTTTGCTAGTTTATGCCGGTTGATATTATTTCCGATTTCTAGAGTAGTAGAAAGATATTCAGCTGATCGTTTGAGTGTGTTTGAGATTGTACCTTTTTTTATAACCCTGGGTGTCCTAGTCACTTGGGGTTTAATAGGACAATTTTTCAGTCGGCCCGCATCGTGTCTAGACTAGCAGCGGCACCCCTTTGGGGCCTACAAGTAGGGTATAACCGTTGTCCTATAGTGTCATCGGTAGTGTATGATTGTTGTCCGCTGACGCACTGTTATCCCAAGAAAGCTGTAACCCTCATGTAAAATCTGCAGTGGCCGGGACTCGAATCCAGGTGGCGGAAGTCACAGCTGTGAGCCTTTTACCACCAAAACTAGAGGCCTCGGTTGTTTGAGATTGTACCTTGACTAACTTTTAAAAAGAATTTTTCTTCAAGCCATAGTTGCAGATTTTTTTGAGTATTCTTGATATGGTCTCTTTTGTACTCACATAACTCTTTTTAAATTTGATCTGTCATGGTTGATTTTGTAATACCTTTAAGATGAGAAGTCATTGTTAGAATGTGTGTTAAGAAAAGATGTAAGAATGAAAATCATATCAAAGCAACATTAATATAAATAAGAAACTAATTGTCGACCTAAACAAAGAAAAAATGGAAGTTAAAAAAAAATGGAATATCAACATTATTTTGAAATATGTAAACATCAAAATAAATGAAATTTTAAACAAAGAATTTTCTTCAAGAATATCTGCTATAATGAATTTCTCTTTTTCATATAAGAATATTTATGTTTTTAATAAATTTTTCTAAATTAATACCTCGCTAAATAATTTTTTAAAGTCTCACCCTTATTCATTTATAGAGGTTTTGCTATATCTATAATAGACGTGTTAAAAAATAAATAATTACAATATTATCACCACATTAACCAAATTCACTAAAGTCTGTACTCAGTATAGAGTTTTTTTTAATCAGAGTATAGAGTTATTAAGTTTGTATAAAGTTAATAAATCTATTATAATAAATATGTTACTGACTTATTAATATGTCAATGAAAAACTCAATAACTCCTCTCGACTCCCCTCAGAGTCGATTCTCCTCTCGAAGATCCCCTTCAATCAATCTCTTTGCCTCCTCCCAGTTCTCTAATTCTAATCCCTTCCTCCTTCATTTAACCGAGAAAGCAAATCTGATCTAATGCTACCCTAATTCTTCTCAATTATGGAATCCCCAAAACCCTAAATTCGATCGCTACTCAAAATTGGGGTTTTCTTCATCAACTGCAACAGATCTTCGAAGCAAAATTACAAGGTTCAATTGTTATAACTAATTTTAAGAGAGATCGGAATTTAACAAGAATCGAGTTCCATTAATCTCATCTCGGTCAATCCGATCGCTATGGATGATAAGCTCATAGAGGAACTGAGAGCGGTATCGATCAAAGATGACACAGCCATCAAACTTCCCAGCTCTGGTAATTACTCTTCATCTGACGAATCCAAACTATCAATTGTTGGGAAGCTTCTTAATCCAGATGAAAAAACATCACAAAGGTCATGATGGGTCTTCCTCGCATCTGGCGCCTGCAAAACAGAATAAGGGGATTAGTCCTTAGCAAGGATACCTTCTTATTCCAATTCCAAAATGAAGATGACCTCAAAGAAATCACAAAGTTCGGTTATTGAAATTTTGAAAACTGGGGAATCATTATCTCCAAAATGGAAAACAAATTCCCAGTTAAGGAGTTCTATAAAATTCCAATTTGGATTCGATTATCGGATATCTTGATGGAACATTTCACGATTGATTTCTTTAAAGCAATGGCCAATTCCATAGGAGAGGTAATAGAGATTGACTATGACGCCAAAAAAACTCACCTTCATCGATACATTAGAGTCAAAATCCTGTTTGATACTCGTAATCCAATCAGGAACTCTAGAGCTTTCAAACTCTCATCCGGTGAAGTAATAAACATTCAAATTACCTTTGAAAGAGTTAAAAACTTGTGCAATCTTTGTAGAAGATTAAACCACAAAGAAAGTAAATGTCTTTTCAAAGAGTCAACTTTAGACTCTAACAATCCGCTGCCAAACGAAGGTATGAAGGTCCCTCCGACAAGAGCTTATCCAAATCCTGAAGAGGAAAGACATAACAAGGCAAGAAAATTGATATTACCTCCACGGAATGAGGCGGAATATATAAATAAGAATAATCCCAATAATTTGAGTAGCTCCAACTTGAAAAGAGACTATACTTACCTTCAAGTCGGATCTTCGGAGAAAGATACACATGGAAAGAACTCATCCAATATTTATATGGAAGTAATGAAGTATAAAGAACCAAAAATAATTAGCGTCAGCAACAAAGGAAGGGAACTGGGTCAATTGAGCAAAACTCAAAAGGTTTATGCCTCAAACAAAAAACAGAAAACAGGCGAAAAAATAAACAAATCGTCATCTCAGAAGCGGAACAAACGGGTGTGGTGGCTCTCCTTAAGCCACCCGAGTATCCATGAATATTATCAGTTGGAACTATCAGGGATTGGGGAACACCTTGACAGTTCGACGTCTAAAGGAAATATGTAAGTCAATATTTCCAGACATAATGTTCCTCATAGAGACAAAAAATAATAATAACTATCTCAACTCAATCAAACTTTGGATGGGATAAGACAACTTATACACGGTAGAACCTAGAGGACTAAGCGGAGGTTTAGCTATTCTATGGAAGAATCATACAGACCTGGTGATCAAAGAAGCTGATAGAAACTTCATTGATATTGAAGCAAATTTCGGTAATAAGGAAATAATGATCACTTTTGTATATGGTCACCCGATACCATCTCTGAGACAGGAAATTATTCACAAAATCCAAGCCATCAGGATGAACGGGAGACTTTCTTGGTTCATCATTGGAGATTTCAACGAACTTACATGCTAGGAAGACAAATTAGGAGGTCCACCAAGACCCCCAAGCTCCTTTGCATACTTCAAAGCCTTTATCAGAAAATGTGGTTTAACAGAGATTCCCAGCTCGAGAAGTCACTTCTCGTGGGTAGGGAAATGAAATAATCTCTGGATCCAATGTAGATTAGACCACAGCTTTGGCAAGATTGAATGGTTCCAGCACTTTGCATGGACAAAAATAGAATATCTTCCTATTATGGGATCTGATCATCGACCGTTGTTAACAACAATAATGGCAGAGAGCTCATCACACAAAAAACGATTCTGCTTTGACAAGCGATGGATCAGCAGGAATGGCTTTGAAGAATTAATTAACGCAAGTTGGAGGAAAAGTACAAGAATAAACGACCTTCCTATAAGCAAATAGATCGAGGATTGCCGGAAAAGCATATCCTGATGGAAGAAAGACAATCAGGTCAACTTTAAGATTGGGATCAACATAGCTAGAGAAAGACTGGAAACTGAAGTTTGCAAACCAAACCCGGATACCTACCTAATAGATAAGCTCAAGACGAAACTAGCTAACCATTATAAAGCGGAGGAAATTTATTGGAAAGGAAAATGTAGGGAGAGATGGCTCAAGGAAGGTGATCAAAGTAACTGTTTCTTCCACAACTATGTCAAATTCCAAAGATTTAGAAACAAAATGCTCTGCCTTAAAGATGACAGGGATAAACTGAATTTTGAAGAAGGACCAAAAGGTGAAATAACAACCAATTATTTTAGAGACCTCTTCACAAGCACCAAACCGGATAATATCTCGAGAGTTCTGAGAGACTTACCTCCCAAAGTCACTTCTGACATGAATGAGAAACTAACTAAACCAGTCAGTTCTGAAGAAGTAAGAAGGGCTCTATTTAGTATTCGCAGTGACAGTGCTCCAGGTCCAGACAGAATGACTGGTCAATTCTTTTAGACATATTGGGCAACTATGAAAGATAAGATCATATCTGAAGTCAAAAAGGTATTTGTGGAAGGCACCTTTCCCGAGGATTGGAACTATATTCATATTGCTTTAATTCCCAAATGCCAAAGAGCATTCACTATGAAGGAATTCAGACCCATAAGCCTATGCCCAGTAACCTATAAAATTATCACCAAAATTATCACAAGCCGTCTCCAATCGCTCCTACCCCAAATAGTTAATGAGTCCCAATGAGCATTTGTTAATGGAAGACTAATCTCAGATAACCTATTAATAGCACACGAGATCCTACATTCCTTGTCTTCAAGGAAAAATACGAACGAGAGATTTATGGTGGTTAAAACGGATATGTCAAAGGCATATGACAGAATGGAATGGACCTTCCTAGAAGCGACACTGAAGCAACTTGGTTTTGCAAGCAGTTGGATAAGACTGGTTATGAAATGTGTAAGTACGGTATCCTTCTCGATACTTATTAACAGTGCACCATATGGTTTTATCAAACCAACAAGAGGTATTCGACAAGGAGATCCCCTATCACCTTTTCTCTTTGTCCTCGGAACTGAAGCGCTGATTCATATCATGAACAAGGAAATTAAGAATAGAACCATCACAAGATATCAGTTCAATAGAACGGGCCCAATGATCCAGAACCTACTTTATGCTGACGACAGTCTATTCATATGCAAGGCCACATATCAAGAAGCACATACACTTAAACAATGCCTAAATGAATATGAAAGAATCTTTGGTCAATCTATCAATTTCGACAAGTCCGCCATCAAATTTGGCAATAATGTTGAGGATGATACTAAACAAAGGATTCAAGATATCCTCAACATTACCTCTGACCAAGGAATTGGCAAGTATCTGGAATTACCAGAATGTTTCTCGGGATCTAAAAAGCAGATTTTCCAATTCATTACGGATAAATTGAAAGCTAGGATTGACTGCTGGTATTCAAAAATGCTTTCTTTTGGTGGTAGAGAGATATTGATCAAAGCGGTAGCAATGGCTTTCCCTGTATATACTATGACCTGCTTCAGACTATCGAAATACTAGTGCAAAAAACTACAGGAGCAATGACACGGTTCTGGTGGAATTCGTCAGACAATAAAAAGAAGATCCCTTGGATTGCCTGGGAGAAACTCTGTAGATCTAAAGATAAAGGCATATTAGGATTCAAGGACCTAGAAAGATTCAATCAAGCGCTACTGGCAAAACAAGCTTGGAGGATAAACAGCAAACCAAACTCACTTTTGGCTAGAATATATAAAGCAAAATATTTTGCAAACTCCAATTTCATTGAGATCACGATAGGACCATACCCTTCTTATGCGTGGAAAAGTATCAATTTCGGGAAAACATTACTGGTGGAGAGCTCAATCTCCCAAAGAAAATAAATGCATTTATGTGGAGAGCTCTCTCAAAAGCGCTAGCAGTGCGAGAACGACTGAAATCCAGAAACATCGTAGATGATGACCTATGTCCACTATGCAAGCAAGAAACAGAAACAATTAACCACTGCTTATTTACTTGTGAAATAGCTAAGATCAGCTGGAACATGGCTCAATTACCCTCACGTTCGGAAGGCTTTAACAGAACGTCTATTTACACTAATTTCGCATACTTGCTTAACTACCAAGAACTAGCTTCATCAAGTCACTCTCTACCTATCACAACTAGATTTTCGTGGATATTATGACATATATGGAAGAATAGAAATAACCTGGTTATGCAAAACCCCAACTTGAATGGGAAAGAGACAATCATAGAAGCAGTAAATGAAGCTACAAGATGGGAAAGGACAATAAGAGAATAGAAGGATAAAAACTCTCTAAATAACGGCTAGGTTAATTACGATAATAACAATCACGATGACGAATTCCAGATTAAAGTTAATTGGAAAGTTAAATGGAAAAAACCCAGCATGCTTAATGGAGGCAGCTACATTGTCTCACATCAACAAGAGGGAATATTACTTCACTCTCGCCATACATTTAGCCAAACGGACTCCAAAGCCTCTCTAGAATTTCAAGGTTTGCTATGGGTCCTTATCAGCATGTTGAAGCTTTGGTTTAGCCAGATCTTAGTCGAGATTGACAATAAACTAATATACAATGCTATCCTCAATCCGGACAAGTGGCCAAGATTTTCAGCATGGACCCAAAGAATCAACTCAGTGGCAGACTCCTTTCAAGAAATTACCTTTAGAGCGATCTTCCCAAGGTACAATGCCAAGGCTACGGCAATTGCAGAAAGCGTAGTAAGAGATGGTAGATGGGTGGACTACCTGGCCAGAGGTGAACCGGGGTGGACGATAGCCATTTAGTAATCCCCAGATTAAACATCTTATCTAAACTATATATATAGATAAATACTTTGTCAAATTAACAATAATTAAAATGTATAAAAAAATAATAATAATAATAAAAGAAAAGAAAAACGGAGAAAAGGAAAAGAAGAGAGTTGGAAAAGGCTCAAGGATTGGACCATCTCCGAACAATATAGAGTCCAAAGAAGGCTGGCTAATATTGCATTCCTGGCGGCCCAACCCTCTCACAGCCAGATAATATTGGGCTCATTTCCAAGCCCATCAAACCATTAGCCCACTATTCACAACTTCAATCTCGTCCCCAACTTCCTGAAACTTCTTTTCTTCTCCCCAACCTACTGCCATGGCACTCCTCAGACCAAACACGACTTTTAAGTAATTATTTTGTCGTTTATGAGTCTCCTCCCCTTTATCCTACTTTCGGATTCAACTTCCTCCTCGTAAAAGTAACCCTATGCTTACTCCTCCCTAGAAATAAAGCTATCTCAGGCAAATCTTCACACCTCAATATAATTATTACTCTAAAAACCTACCTTGATTATCAACATCACCACGCAAAGAAACCACAAGATACACAGAATCAAAATAGCAAGCTGGATTTTGGATTATCAAGATGAACTACTCGAATTTCGCAAATCCGCCGTTAACCACTAAGACACGCGAACTCAATGCATGTAAGATTGTGCAGACCAAGACATCAGGAGCCAATCAAACTTTTCACATGAATCTAGAAGTAATGATTATGAGAGCTTCGGTTGGCCTCTATAAATGGAGCAAGTCTCATGCCTTTCTCTGCACAACACATACTCACAATGAGCAACAATTACTTCGAGGTTCTTCAACAGTTTCACATGGGTAGGAAAAACCCGAAAATCTTTCTGACAAAGAGAAATTACAGTGCTGCGTTCGTAAGAAGCACAAGGAGTTTAGTGGCAAAACCCCTTAATCGATGGGAAAAAAACGTTTATAAAATGGCAGAAGCTATGCCTAAACATTGGGATTTACAGTCTCAAGTTCAAAGAAGGGTCATGAACAGAGAGTGGATACAGTTTTGTTTAATTTGAGCACGAAGAAGATATGCAAGCCATCTTGAGAATGCAACCATTGCTATACAATGGTTGGATAGTGGCGATTGACAAATGGGAGAATCACCGCAACCTAGACTTTATGACCAAAACCAATCTGTGGGTTCAAATCCACAACTTTCCCTTTCAATTTGCCAATGAAGAATCGGCTAGAATCATAGCTAATACGATTGGAGAAGTGTTGGAAGTCAATATACATGAAGGATCAACCGCTACTCCTTTTATGATTCGAGTTAGGATTAATTATGAGATTGACAAAAGGTTAAAGCAGTTTCAAATTGTAGAATGCGAAAGCGGTGATGTTTTTCAGGTGGAATTCTTCTATGAATGGGTTTCTAGATTCTGCTACAAATGTGAAAGGATTACTCACAACACATGCTTTTGCTCTTACATCCCAAAACCAGAAGATTATCTCCTCACTCCGAGCCCAACACATTCAGAAGAAGATCCAATGTCTGCTTCACTCTAAGAGGATTTCTTGTTCTCCACTACTCTTATGAATCAGCCTCTTGATGCGGACATTGGGAACACGCTCAGGGACTCTAACTCGTAAATGGATATTGAGATAACAGTTGAAGATGTTCTCAACTCCAATAACATTTTCATGTCTGATGTTAACACTACAATACTCCACCAAGCTAAGGACAAGAACAATCGACCTCCCCACTTTACGAGTACAATGGAGGAAAGACCCCTAAAGAAACATATGACTGAAGGAAGCGAATTGGATCAAGCACGAGGAACCAAGAGTTTCTGAAATTGGAACCTTTAACCTTAAGGATTCCTAGTTGGTTTATCTTTTGTTTTCTGTTCTGTTATGTTGTGCTAAATAATGTTTTCAGTACTACCTCACTTTGCTGTTGGAACCAATTCTCAGCCTGCTTTTTGAGGCTTTTGTAATCCTCTTTATGAGAGCTAAGTTTTTATATCAATGAAAGCTTTTGAAGGAAAAAAAAACTCAATCAATTTTAAATAGATTTATTAAGTACATGGCTGTATTGTACAAAGTTATTTGTTTGCTATATAACTATATACTTATTTGCTATGTGCCTACATAGTTTAAATATGTGGCGACAAAGTTATTAAGTATGTGACTACAAAATTATTTACTATATAACTACAAAATTATTAAATTACAAAATTATTTACTATATAGCTACAGAATTATTAAGTATGTAACTACAAAATTGTTTACTATGTGGTCATATAGAGTTATTAAGTTTGTACAAATTTTTGTGTGGCTACAGAGTTATTTTTAATGTGGCGACTAAGAATTATTTATTATATAATTATAGTTATACATTATCAAGCTACAGACTTATTAAGTCTGTACAGAATTATTAAGTATGTGATTACAAAGTTATTAAGTATCTGAATACATACTTATTGAGTTTATACGTAGTTATTAAATATGTGACTACAAAGTTATTTACATGTGGTTACAAAGTTATTTGCTCTATGGCTACAAAGTTATTTGGTACGTGAATCAATTACACGATGAACAATACTTTTTCAAGTGACATTTTCAAAAATAATTAGTCAAAATATTGGTCAAATGGTCATTTTACACATAGTTAGTCAACACTTATCAAGTTATTAATGGTAAGTTGTGTTTTTAATATATTAGATCATAATTGTTCAGCCTATTAGTCAAGTTCCTATATAACGTAGGTAGTAGAACTCGATCCCTAGATATACAAATGTATGTATTTTTAATGAATATATTACCAGCGACTAGATTAAAAATTACTTACCTAAGTTATGTGTTATTCTGAATAATTAACTTTTTTTCTCAGCAATTGAATATAGACAAATCTCCACTCATAACTCAAATCCACCCACGAGAGATATTCTTAGGTTTGTGTTTGTTTCTTCAATATACTCTCTCCGTCTCATAATATAAGTTGTTTTGCTTGAATGCACACCGATTAAGAAAAATTTGCTTTTTGTATTTTCTAAAATAATTAATTATTTTATCTTAAATTTTAATTAAAGAATAGAAATAGAAATGAGTTCAAAGAAAATAAAAAATGAAAAGAAATATGATGAATTAAATTTGTCTTACTTTTAGTTTACTTTTTGCCTATTCTTGAAAAACAACATATATTTTGAAACAGAAAAAAACCTCTAAAACAACTTATATTAAATTACGGACCATTCACATTACTATTAAGCCCTAAAAGTCAACTAGATATAAATTAATGCGAGAGGGTTATGCTAGGTATAGATTGGGCTATATTCTCTAGGATCTTAGCAAATCAAGTCAGCCAAGAATTTGGTATAGTT
>OVBA01004782.1:0-22205 GCA_900406435.1 Lepidium aucheri
TTGTGGTATCTGTTTTTTTGTTTGTTCATTAAGGAGAGTATTGTAAATTCAAAAGCATTTTGAGTTAATTTTGCATTTGACTCAAATAGAGGTCTAGTTTTGTATTTAAAATCAAATTTTAGGTCNTCATTTTAGTTAATTCCCCCATATATATATATGCATATTTTTTTTAGATAACAAACAACTCTTTTTCAGGGTTATATATATATATATATATATATATATTATTTCGAGGCTGTATATATATATATATTATAAATATATATTAGTACAAATCATAAATATAAATGTAACACTATTTTGTCTAGTAACAAACTCAATAAGTCCAAAACTTAAAATTTAATACATGACTTAAAGTTGTGTTTTCAAAAAGTTTGTCTTTTATTAAATAGAAGATTACTATGAGTTTAAATGGTAAGAGCTAAATCCAGTTGAATGTGGAATCTAATTAAATTTTTATTTTATTTTTTCAGCAGAATATAACTAAATAAGTTAAAATCATATGATAACAGAGTAGTCTGATTGAATTTAGTAAAATTTGAAATATCAGTTTAGTAAAAAAAATATTGTACCTCATAAAACATCTTAATTTATAAATTAACATTATTGAAAATTTTGAACTAATACTTAAAAGTTAAATAATACTTAAAAGTTAAATATTTATTATTATATTTTTTTAAACTGATACTTAAAAGTTAAATTTAATTTGAAATAGGATGTATCAAACCAAACTAGAAGGGACTAAATAGTCAAATGAAATTCCGCTTTTGAATCAAACCAAAAACTGAATTAGATATCCAATATACACGAAATACAATTATATACTTAAAACTTATTATTATTATTAAAAATTTAATATTTAAATATTCAAGATTATAATCATAAATTTGATTATATTATTATTCATTTTGGACCGAATAACCAAAAATCCAAAATATTCGAATCTTTATTTAAAATTTATTAAACTGTTTTTACTAAATTTTAATTTGCTTTGATTTTGAAAATAAATACATAATTTTGAACCCAATTAAAACTGAATAATTCGTATAAAATTTGGATCTAATTATCACAAAAGGATCATACCTGATCTATACCGAACTGAGCTCAATCCAGAAAATATATCCAAAAGGTTTTAAGTGAGTGAAATCGAAAATGAGAAAAACTGAAAAAGTCTGATCTAAATCCATACAGAATCGGTATGTCAATATCTAACGAGAGATACACGATTTAGTTGGTTAATTATAATTAATTATATATTGATTTGAATATTAGTTAATATTTTAAATAATAATAAAAAGTGGTGGAATTGTGGAATTATGCTGAATTGTATTATGTACAAATGGTTACAGCTGAATTTGTGGAATTGTGGAATTGGGCTGAATTTGTGGAATTATTTTACAAGCTACACACTATTGTTCAAGCAGGATTTAACATAAGGCGTTTTAAATCAAGCTCTGATAGAATTTAGAGGTAAAATGGACAGGGTTTCTGATCAAATTAGAAGAGAAAGAAGAAATCACATAAGTAAAAAATGGTCTAGTGTGATTCTATTACTCGATTTCGAATGAGCCAAAAATATGATCCTTTTTCAAGGATCTTCACCCCTATTTATAAAACATAGAGGTGATTACAACTGATTTCAAATAGAAAAGATTACATTCTTGTTTAGATTTGTAGATATCTAAAAGATTATTGCTAAATTCTAGGAAGTTTTCCTTATCAGAATAGGAAATTTTCCATTTTTTCTTTTAATGATGTGTCGTCGCTCTTCCTTCTTGTTCTGCCGAATTGCCAAGAAGGAGTCTTCCCGAGTTAGTTTCTAAAGGCCGAGATGACCTTTTGGTTGCTTCGCTGAGTTCATGACTTGAGAATTTATTGGATGTTGATTATTTTCGTGTATCAAAGTAAGATCTCAGAACCTCCGACAAATTTTCCCCCTAGAGTCGGAAAATTTTCCGTGAATTTTTGAGTTATTTAGTTATCTGCTTCTAGAATTTTTGATCCACGTATTAACCGGTCATTGAATTACTAGGGCAGTTTAACGGGCTAATTAATGATTACCTTCTTTCAACGCGTATTTCGAGGAGGAGGAGGAGGAGGAGAACACCTACTGAATTTTGGTTCCCCCATAATCATACATACATGATGCCGATATTGTTGTTCCGTGCTGAGTGCACGGATTTGATGCATCACATCAGAACTTCTTCTCCCTCGTGACCAAATGCATAATAGGGAAAAGTATGAGGAGACGGTATATCTACTTTTTAAGGTTTGATTTTATTCGGTTCTGAGTTTGGCATTATTGTCATTTTAGATATTCGTCTTAGGTTTTTGATGACTGTGTTTTCTGCTGGTTAGCTTATCTCCTATCTGAATGACATCTTGCTGGATCGGGAGGGGATTCAGGCTCGTCCTGATGAAAGTTCCCATAGAACTGCTCAGCTTGCTAGTCGGGCTGGTCAATCTCACCTAGAGGTGGCGTAAGCCAGATCTAGGTTAGTTGCAGTTGAGGAGGAGCTTGCTCGGGTAAAGGCCGAGTTGAGGCAAGAATAGGAGAATGTTCTGAAGCTGACCGAACAAAACGCGGCTTTGAATGAGTCGCTTAATTGTGTTGAATTGGATTGGAGCACCGTCTTCACAGCTGCTGAGAAGGCAAATGATTCTTCGCTGAAGCTTCATTCTGAGTTGGACTCGATGAAGGAGAAATTCGACCTTCGTCTCCGAGAGGCTTTGAATGTTGAGAAGCTGAAGATCTTTCAAGATCTTTGTGATTAACTCTCCGGACGCTTCGAGAGGATTGCTGCTCGCTTCAATGATCTCGATGCTAACTTGGCTGATCGGCTTTTGTTCACCCTATACCCTATACCAATTCTTGCCCAGATGCATCGGTCAAATTGACAAAAGGCTAATTGAAACTCGGTAGTCTTAACATCAGCATTATGGTGATAACTTTCTTCAACTTTTCTGTTGCTTGTTGTGCATCTTCTAATCACTTAAGATTGTTTTTCTAGCAAGTCAATGAGTGGTTTTTAATCAGAACGCAATCTCTCACAAATCTCCAATAACAAAGCTTTTGCTTTCTCATCATTGGCAGTCACTCCTTTGCTAGGTATGGTATGACCCAAATACACTACGTCTTCCACTAAAAATAGCATTTCTTCTCATTTGCGTAAAATGAGTGCTCACTTCTAAATGCAGAATATGTAGATCCTTGGTTTTATTGTACACAAGGATGTCATCAAAGAAACTAAAACAAACTTGCATAAGTAAGGTCTGAGTATCTCATTTATCATTCTTTTGAAGGTTGGCGGTGTATTGGTGAGCCCAAATGGTATCACTAGGAACACAAAATGCCCTTTGTGAGTTTTAAGCATTGTCTTATGCACATCTGAACTATGCACTCTAATCTGATGATACAATGATTTGAGATCCAATTTCAAAAAGATTGTTGCTCCACACATCTCATCTAACAACTCTTCAATCACCGTTATAAGATATCTATTAGGTACATTCTCCTTGTTCAAGGCCTTGTAATCAACACAAAATCTTTACCCTTCATCCTTATTTTTCACCAATATTATAGGGCTGGAATAAGGACTTGTACTAAGTTTGATCACATCCGCATTTAGCATTTCTTGCACTAACTTCTCAATTTCATTAACGAGTATGCTAAGGTTTGATGTTGACGGGTGCAGCCCCGTCTCTTAAGGTGTTGGCATGATGTCAGTTCCTTAGAAGTGGTAACTAAGTTGAAAGTTCAAATACATCTCCAAATTGCCTTACCAAGCGTTGAATCGGTTGGTGTTCTAGTCTTTTTTTCTTCCATGTAACCTTCTAAAATAGAGAAGATAACTCCAAGAAGAACATATGCTCTTCCTTGGGATGTTTTGGTCGAATCAACTGAAAGGATATTTGTTTTTTCAACAGTGATGGATCTCCTAAAAATGTCACCCCTCTGCTAGCTTCTTTGATTCTTAACTTTCCAGTTCCCATGAGTCTTTCCTAATCGGACTAGCCAAGAATATCCTAATACTATATCGGTAGAACCCAAATCAAAGCACTATAACTCTTCTTGTATATTAATTCCCTGAACATGTAGTTTGATTCCACAATTCCTCTTCCAGCAATCACACAACCATTTCCCACTGACACCAAGAGCTATCTAGTTGTTGGTGCCACATTTTTATTCACCTATCACATCTTTCTTCACCAACGAGTTTGATATCTACAGTGGCACATGAGTCAATGAGTATGCCTATTTCTAACTCTCTCATTTTCCAATTAACCTCATAGACATCTCATCAGATATTCCCATCATCGATTTCAAGGACAAATGTAGACGTTTTTCCTATTCAATTCCCATATCTTCTTCAAGAGGACGTGGTTCTTCCTTAACCACGTTTTCAGCATTACCATCCTCTATACTCGCCATCAACCAGAATCTTTGCTGGTTATTGCATATATGGCCAATAAAAAGTCGCTTACCACAGTATCTACAAGGGTTCACCATCCAAACATAGTTAGCCACTTGTTTCTTCCCATCCTTATTCTCATCAACTGTGTTGTGAAAAGGTACCAAAGCTGTATTCCGGTTCACATTGTTGTAAGTTTGTCATCTCACAACCACATTAGAGTTAGAGTATGGTAGAGACTCGTAATCATTCTATAACTCCAAGCTTTGGCTTCCATTTCTTGTTCTTCAATCACCTTAGCCATCTTAAAGATTGGTTTTAAATCTCCAGGACAACATTGCATTACTTGGTCCTTCATATAATGTTTAAACCACCCAAAACATCACTTGTAAGACTGACTTTGGAATCTCGGGCAGAACAACAAATATCATCTCAAACTCTTCCCTAGAATCATCAACTGTCCCAGTATGTCTCAACAATATAATTTTCCAAAAGCTAACCCACCACACGGAGGGTAAATAATTCCTTTATGAACACTTGCCAACAACTTAAGTTCTCTCTGTCCTGAGTCATCTTCAACCAATGAATGACATCACTTGTCATACAGGAATAAGCCGAGTCCAATTTCTCCCTTTATGGAGTCCTGTTCGTTTCAAATACCTCTCGATCCTAAACACCCTAATCATCAGCATTTTATCCCTTATACATAGGCAGATCGATTTTCTTACCCACAACATCAACTTGCTCAATTTGAAAACCATACCGTTGTTCATCACCGATCTGCAAAAAAGTTGAGGCATGGTGCAGATGGATGAATCAGTGGTGGCAATGGTAAGAGTCCATCTCCCTAAACCTTTTATAAAGGCGATATACCTATCAGAGTGTTGTGCATCTCCCTTTAACACTCTTAGTACATCAAAGTATTATATACTCTTAGTACATTAGAGTGTTGTGCATCTCCCTATAATACTCTTTGTACCTCGAGTACTCGTTCGCTTCTCACTATCCAAAAATACATGAATATTGTATCGAGAACCGAACATGTACCCGAAGATCCGATTTTATAGTACTTTTAAGGTATTTTAAGAGTATCGTAAGAGTATTTTTGGGTGTTTTTAGATATTTTTAGACTTTTTGAGTATTTGAGTATTAAAAATGGTATTTTAAAGTATTTTTGAGTTTTTAAGGTAATTTTTAGAAATTTTTAAGATATCTTATAACTAGGATATCTTTTGAATTTTTGAGTGTTCGACTAATTTACGGTTCTTAAATTTGGACATGAATCGATTTCGAACCGAAACCGAATTAAAATAATATGTCATATATGGATATAAAACTTAGTAGACCCGAAAGACCTGGACAAAAGGACCTGATCGAAACCGGATCTCAAGACCCGAATGCCTAGAGCTACCACAAATATAAACAAAGAGGATCATGATTCTAGATGCTTATTTCGAATCGATTTCTGTTGGGTTTTCAGGGTATTTTCACGAGATCTACATTTTAGGCTTCGCAATCCAAATACTATTCGGTTCAAGATAAAAACTCAATTCGGTTGAGATGTAAATAATCTCGGTTCGATTTGGTTTGTATTTCCCACCTTTAGACAGAACTGCAGAGAAGCGTCCTACCTTCCCTCGCCTCCGTAATCTCTGAGACTTCTTCGTTTCCAATGCTCTCTCGAGTCTGCCCAATCCTCCGCCATAACCGTTTCTACTCTACAGAAGCGCGTGAAATGTCACGCGCCACTATCCGTCTCCTCCAACCTCACATCTTACGTTCTTCCCCGAGAAATGCTCTTGTGACGTCACAGAATCGGCTCGATGTTTCTTCATCGAATTTTTCTTCCATGTTCCGCCGGAGATTCCACTCCTTGCGTATCAACGGAGGTCAATGGAAGCTTTCGAAACCGTTGGGTCGGGTTTTTGCGGCAAGAAGAGAATATCGGAAGATGAGGAGGAGAGCTCCGAAGAAGAAACAGGAATTGGAGCTTAATGTCAGTATCTGCATCGAAGAGCAGCTTCCTGATGATCTTGAGATACAGGTTAGGATTACTTTTATGATTGAATATGGATTACCTTAAGGCTTAGTGAACAATCTGGAAGAAGTGATAGATTTAAGCTTTAGTTAGTTCAATTAACCATTTTGAGTTTTGTTTTGGATCCATAAATGGTTAGTGATCAAATATTTCTTCTTGTTTTTCCTTTTTATTTTGAGATTCTGTAGAATATTGCGGAAATGCTTCGTCTCAATGTACCAATGGCGATGAAGCTGGCTTTTGATGGTTTAAAAGATTCCAAATATAAAACACGAGAAACTGATATAGAAGATGTTGGTGGATTTGAAACTGTCGAATTATCCGTCATGCTTTGTAATGATGAGTTCATCTGTAAACTTAATAAAGAGTGGAGAGGTGAAGATCATGCTACAGATGTGCTTTCCATGTCACAACATGTCCCTGAACTGAAGCTTCCAGTAGTAAGTTTTTTTTCCTTACTCAGAGGTTTACATAGTATGGTTCTGAATGGCTACTAATTAAAGTCATTCTTCGTGTAGCTTATGATGGGAGATATCGTCATTTCTGTTGAGACAGCTTCAAGGCAGGCTGCAGAGAGAGGGCACACGCTTCTTGACGAGATACGCGTTCTTGTGGTAGGTTAATAGATATGGAGTGAAAAATACGTTACTTACTGTTGAACCAAAACATAGAAGTATAATGTGGATTCTTTGAGGTGGGTTTTGGGATCTTCTCTTATCTAAATTAGAACGATTAAGAAATTTTTTGGTTACCTTATCTTTCTTTGCTTTAGAAGTATAGCTCTTGATCTTTGCTATTCCATAATGTCTAGAAGATATAAGAAGGGAAGAAGCAATGATTTCAGATGCTATGTGTTGTAGCCTCTTTTTGCTGACACGTTGATATTTTTTCAAAGATTCATGGATTGCTACACCTACTAGGCTTTGATCACGAGGTCAGTGAGGAAGCAGAGAAAGAAATGGAGGAGGAGGAGGAGTTATTGCTAAAGAGCCTTGGCTGGAAAGGAAAAGGACTCATTCAGAGTGTATATGAAATTGAAAAAGCAGCTAAACCTCAGTCAGACGATTCAGATGGTAAAATTTCCTCCGTTTACATGTTAGAAACTGTAACAATCATTTACACTTTCTCCCTCTTCCATGTGGGTACTTTAAAAATATCTATATATACATGTTCTTGCTAAGATAACCTTACAGAATACTGTTAAAAGACAGGAAGAAAGGGGATGGCGTGAGATTCTACAGACCAAAGTTTTCATATATATTCTGTGATATGGATGGTAAGGTTACATATTCAACAATGTGTGATTATTGCTTTCGGTTTCTTTTATTTTCTAATGGGAGTTTGATATGAATGATAGGCACGCTGCTAAACAGTCAAAGTCAGATTTCCGGGGCAAATGCAAATGCTTTAAAAGAAGCCATGCAAAGAGGACTTAAAGTCGTCATAGCTACTGGGAAGGTGAGAAGCGAACAGTTTTACAATGAGTTTGGGCTGTTCGTAATCTGTCCAACTATGTCTTCTCTTATATTCAGTTATATGTTCTTCAAATTGTTTTGGTATTTGCTCTTAATTTTATCTATTTATTACAGTCCCGCCCAGGTGTGATCAGAATCCTGGAGAATGCTGATCTAACTGGAAGGAATTGTATTGTCTCAGAGTCCTCTCCAGGCGTTTTTGTTCAGGTGTCCTACTTTCTCTAAAATCAGGGAACTAGTGAAGGGCACTAATCTCAATGTTATCTCACAAAATATCTCATTGATTACAGGGCTTACTTGTCTATGGTAGGCAAGGAAAGGAAATTTATAGAGGAAACTTGGACCCAGGTGTCTGCAGAGAGGTAATCTACTTTGTATTTAGACTTAAAGGACCACCACAGACTTAATGCTCAGTTCAAAACATACATCAGAATTCACCTTACGTCAGAGTTGTCCACCATGGGAAGCCAAAAAATGAACTACTTAACTACCTATTATAGTCTTCAACTTATTATCTGTGTGTGTCATGATCTAATTAATGAGTGCTAGAATGTGTATTGCTAAGATGTTAATTTGTTATTTGCAGACGTGCCTATATTCTTTAGAGCACGGAATTCCTCTCATAGCATTCAGTCGGGATCGCTGCTTGACATTGTTTGACCACCCTCTTGTTGACTCTCTTCACACAACCTACAATGAGCCAAAGGTAGTTTAATGAAACCACTATGCTCTCTGCCCTTCTAGTTATGACTTTTATTAGCTTCTCGCACAACCTTGACATGTTATGTGTTAACAGGCCGAAGTCATATCCTCGGTTGATAAACTTATAGCCGAAGCTGACATTCAGGTAATTCCTGGAGTCCGAAACTTAGATTCTACTTTCCTACATCTTTATAAGCCTCAGTACTGATGTTCAGCTCTCTTTCATATCCGAAGAAAGTGATATTTATGGACACGACCGAAGGTGTCTCATCTGTTATCCGTCCATATTGGTCAGAAGCAACAGGAGACCGTGCTAGTGTCGTTCAAGCTCAATCAGACATGCTAGAAATTGTCCCAATAGGAACCTCCAAAGGGAACGGTGTAAAAATGCTACTGAATCATTTGGGTGTTTCACCGGATGAGGTAAGATAACTCGAATGCCAACCCCTGATCTCAAGCGTCCTTCTAAGACTCATTTGCTTGAGTTTATTTGTTCAAAAATACTTTAATTTGATAAAGGAAAACCAAATTTCTTATCAGATAATGGCGATTGGAGATGGAGAGAACGATATAGAGATGCTGGAACTTGCGTCATTTGGAGTTGCTCTAAGCAACGGTGCAGAAAAGACGAAGAACGTGGCTAATGTGATAGGTCTAAGCAATGACCAAGACGGTGTTGCTGATGCCATTTATCGATACGCCTTTTGAGAGACTGATCCATTACCATATCATTCACATTCGATTCAAAGCTTACATGCTACTTCAAATTTCATTTTTGTGCTTATAGAATTAATTAAAAAGAGAACATTGTCTCATTCACCTTTCGAAGGTAATTGCTTGATTGCGAAGATCAAGTATAAACATTCAAATTACACAAGTTACATTGCCCAAATATAATACAAATTTTAGAGTGCAAAGAATGCAATTGTATTTATTTAAATGGAAACATGAACGCTTCAGTCTCTGTAAATGCCTGACGGATCTGCGTTTTGTACAATCCATGGGTGCTCAAGAAGCTTGTGTAAGGCCAAACGTTGCGTAGACTCCTTAACAAGCATCTGTTTGATCAGAACGTTTGAATATATGAATTTCAGTCATCATCAATCTCTAATAGATTAAGAGAGATTCACGAGGTTATGGTAAGAAGATAAACCTGGCTAATTAGGTCCTTTGCATGTGAAGACACAACGGGTTTCAGAGGGAACTTGAGATCCACTTGCTTGATCCTGTAGCATTTTGTAGAACAAAAAAACTCTTCTTTAATGTACAGAACCACGATTTAGTGCTAAATCCATACTAAGCTTCATTTTCAGGTTACCTTTTGTATGTCTCTGAATGTTCCCTGGCCTCAAAAGGAGGGACACCGTATAGAAACTCATAGCAGAGAATTCCTAGACTCCATATATCGACACTAGCGTCATGTTCAACGCTTTCCACTTTATATCCAAAAGTAGAAAATTGTCATTTAGCTAGTTGCAGAAGGGACTAACTAAGAGGAACACTACGTAAGCTTTCATTTACCCATCTCAGGAGGAAGGTAATCCAAAGTGCCACACATAGTCCTTCTGCGGTTGAATGTGTGAACTGACCATCCAAAGTCTGCAATCTTGAGCTCACCCTAATAGTATATAGTATATATCCATGAATACATAAATACATATTTATGTCTTCAATCTCATGACAATAATGGAGAAAGATTGAATTTGTTACCTGAGTACCAATCAATAGATTTTCTGGCTTTATATCTCTGTGTATTACATGCTTCCCGTGGCAATAGATAAGGGCTCTCGCCAATGATGCAACATACTGTCATAATACATGTGAGCCTATGAGCTTGTACTAAAAGAAGTGTGAATAGAAGAGACCACACAGGTTCAGATCCAGGTCAATGTCACTTGGACACTTACAGTGGCTGCTCGACGCTCGCTGAAGTACTTGCATTTCTGAAGCTCTTTGTAAAGTTCACCTCTAGCTGCATACTCTAGAATCAAGTAGACTCTCTTCTGCAACAAATACAAGAAACTGTGTTATCCTCACATTGCATGTAAACAAGAAGTTCTTAATAACACACATAACACAACACCTGATCATAGAAATAACCGTAGAGCCGTAGAATATTGGGATGCCGAAGATGAGACTGAATTTCTACTTCTCTTCTTAGTTGATGTTCAACTTGAGATTGTTGAAGCTGGGTCTTAAAAAGAACCTTTAGGGCAACAATGTGATTGCTCTGTTTCAGATGAGCATATACGTCAGTTTAGTTAATAAGAACATCAATATTACTTATTTTCTCCAACAAATCCATTGAAAATCACTTAGAAATACAAGCGTGTTTTAACATAATTGTTAAGACACCAACCCGTTTCTCTCTTGCTATGTAAACATGGCCGAACTTCCCTCTCCCAAGAGGCTTTCCAACATCAAAATCGGTGATATTCCATCTCTTTTGTGCAACCTCTGAAGCCACCTGACACGATAACACAAATAGAGAATCACATCCATTCTCAGAAATGCTTAATCAACAAGATAATTAACCAATCTATCTTTTTATCACATCTCTGAAAATGAACAAGTTTGATCACACACAATTCCTCTGCTAATCTATAATTGAACAGAGTCATCATTTGTTCTAGAAATGTACTTCTTAGAAACGCAGATGTGATAATAAAATCAAATCGAGAGTTTAAGATCCGTAACCGTAATCCCTCGCATTTTGTCAATAATCAATGTTCTCACTAGAAATCCACAGGCATGTTATCCATTAGCTCAAAATCCTAAAAAACCTCGCAAGATTTGAGGTTTATCTTCTGAAACTAAACAGAGAAGATCTAATCATAGAACATAACGAGATTCTTTCTTGCTCAAAGAAAATCAAGCAATCTATCGATGAAAATCCCAAGTCGCATTTCCATAAAACACAGAGCAGCCACAGAGAAAACACAAACGACCAATGTAGTTTTGCGAGAGATGGATAACGTTTCAAACCCTAAATTGAAGCGAATTCAGCAAAATAAGAAAAAGGAATCATGAATTCGTAAACCAAAAACCAATCACGTCTTACGTTTTGTTGCTGCTCCTGCGTTTCCGTGAAAATCCCCATGAAAGAAATCGATGGAGCCAAGATAGAGAGAGGAGGAGTAGAGAGAGAGAGAGAGAGATCAAATTTAACGAAGCATGAAGATCCAAAAATGCAAAAGAAAGCGAGAACAAATTTAAAAGAGTCTGCAACGGTCAAATCTAGATGATGCCACGTGTCAATTTCTGCTTTTTTTTTTTTATTTCAAAATTTGTCTCCTGAGAGAATACAGTCATCACAGATTCAAATAGTAGCTCAATCGGCATGAAATGTGTTGACCCCAAACCGTAGCCCAATGGGCTTGAAATGTGTTGACGATAAGATTTTAATTTGGTAACTCAAACCAAAATTTCTGAATAGAAACCTAAAACATCTATACAATTGTTCTATTTTCAACCAACCTAACTTTAACTTAACTAGTTTTTTTCTTTTTTTCTTTTTTTTTTTGTCATTAACTTAACTAGTGTATAACCCGTGCTAAGCATGGAATTATTTCATCTTTAAATATTATATAAAGTTCATTTTAAAAAAATTATTCAAACAACCTGTTTATCTTTTCTTCTCACAAGTATATCCATCTTCATGTTACATCATACCTCAAAACGTAACAAAATCAAAATCATGAAACATGTAATGATTTAAAGATAGATGAATTAAGCAAAATCAAACCTCTTTAAGCATCAAAATAATTAGTTTAGCATTTTTATTTCTTTCCACCTAATTTAATCATATGCCCAATGATTACATCACGCAGAAGAAAAAAAATGAATGGAACCTACATTACAAGTATAACTCATGTATGGCTCCTCTCCAACTCCATTGCTAACAATAGAATCCTCAAGCTCCTATTTTTTCTATGGGACATCCTCAGGCTTTTTTTTTCTTTTTTTTCTCCAACTCTTTCTCCTCTCTTTTAAGCTTCTTCATTTAAATCGATTTTGTTAACTTAGAATCAGAATCGATTTGGGTTCATTTAGAAGTTAACAACATGTCCTAACTTTAATATCTTAATTTGATTAGTTTTTAGAATTAATATGACAAAGCTGATGTGTTATTCAAGGTTTAATGTCTTAATTTGATATTGGTTATTACAACTAATATAGAAGTTGATGTGTCAGCTCTAAAGAACTCTTAAATGATAATATGTCGATCTCTGGAGAGACATAATCTCTTATTATATATATAATTTTATGTTTTGCAGTTTGATCCTAGTAGTGGTTATTTTTGTTTATATCCATCACTAATACATAGCTTCTTCATAATAATATATTTTTGTGTTTAATCTATGTATATATATATACTATGTATATTAAGACTCTTTGATTTACCTTTTTTATTAGAACTATAAGTGGATAATATTTTTTCTTGCCAGACTAAATTATGGTATATGATTAAGGCATTGATATAATTTTATTTTGATATAGTATTGTTTAATCTTATTTATACCATCACTTACATATTATTATTGTACATGATGAATATTTTTAAAGTTGAAATTAATATAGCTTATTTGTAGTTATATATTTATATGTTTGACCTACCTATATATATATATATAAAATATGCACATTAAGATTCTTTTATTTACTATTTTTAAACAAAATTATAATTTGATAATATTTTTTTTTTGACAATTTTAATTAGATGATGTGTATTAATAAATTAAAATGCTTATGTGTATTAATGTTTGTTTTGATTGGTTCTTTGAATTTAGAGTTTTAAGTGATATGGTCCAATAAAAATATTTCAAATTGACACATGTCAGATGAAGAGAAATAACCTTGCTTTTATATATATAATTAACCAAAATATATCATAATTTTAGTTAAGTTCTTTTTCTTTTCATCGCCTTTAAGCATTTTATTAAGATATTGCCCAATGAACTTAACGCAAAGAGATGGGCTTTAAAGCAAATAGGCCCAATACAGAAGAATCTGGAAACGCCACGTATTTTTTGCTTTTGTGTCCTCTGGTTGCAACGCGTTCACTGCCTCTGCATCCTCTTTAGGCCATTTTCGTTCACCGGTGAGGAAGAAAGTTTATGTCGCAAGACTAAAACCTTGTGGTTGACTGCTGCTTCCATGGAATCCACTGAAGAAGTCTTTAGATCTATTATTGCCTAAAAATCTAAGTTTTTTTTTTGTCAACATTGGGCCACATTGGCTGGCCCATTAGCCAAGTTCCTGCATAATGCAGGCGATGAGACTCGATCCCGAAACATATAAATGCGTCTGTCTTTAGTGGACTTACCACCTGCTACTAGGCTAAAGGCCACTTACGCCTAAAAATCTCAGTTAATTTTTTTTTCTGTTGTCATATATTTTCGAAGTTTAAACCAAATCAAATTAAAATATAATGTTTTTTTTACCAAACTATAATAAACTTTACTGATAACCAGATTTAGGACAAAGTTTTGTTGGTGATTTAACCAAATCACAGCTAGATTTTGGTTTTATCACAAACAAATTTCAAAAGTACATACTAACATACCTTAAAGCAAACTAATGGCCTATAGATAGTTAGGCTTTCACCGTAGAGAGATATTAGAAATGATATTGTTCTTAAACAAAAAAACCACCATTTGACTTAACTTCCAGTTCAAGAAACTTTAAAGTGACTTCGGGCCTCTTGCGTCCGGCTCCTCGTCCATGTTCGGGTATCTCTTTCTTTTAGTCTCGCGGTTGATGAGAAAAGCCACTTCTTGCTGGTCTGATGTAGTCGCTAGATCGAGTTCCATTGCAGCTGAGAAGTTCCTAAAATCCTCATTGTTGATGCGGATTTCCCTGACTGTGTCCCAGAGTGTTGGTATACCATCCATCATGTTCGCTGCTGCTTGACTGAAGAGTTGTGTGTTACTCGCTGGTGCCGTGGTTGTCATTGTTGTAGCTTCAACAGGCTGAAAGTCCATTTGTGAGTGTACTACTGATGAGGTATCAATCAGTTCTTTTGTGACTTCCGTGTCAAGTAGATAATCAGATGGGAGAGGAACGTAAGAGCACATGACAGTATCATGTGTGAGTTTTTGACAATTTAAGCAAAAGTTGGAGATCCCTTCATAATGAAAAAACACATGCAACCGTTCTCCGTTCTGAAACCTGATGGGTTTGAAGAACTTGAGCCTTGCAAATGGGTCAATGTTGACCTTAGCTCTGATCGTTGTTGCTCTTGTAACTGAGTGGGCCTGGACATCCACTTCGATCACATCTCCTAGTGCTCTGGCTATCAACCTGGTAGTCATGGGCGAAGCATATTGTAGCGGAAGGTCGTGTATTTGCACCCACACTGGTAACGCTTGGAAGTAGAGGCTGTGGTCGATTGGCTCCCATCTTTGTATGAGGACGATCCATCCGTTGTAGCTTAAGGGTTGTCTCCTTAGTACTGAGATTAGGTCTGTTTCTGAAGAGAAGATGAACTGCACATAGTGTTGGTCTATTATTCTTCCATACACTCGTGTTCCCATTCTCCATATTCGTGGCAAGTCTTTTGCCATCTCAACCAAGTTTTGTTCCGCATAGTTTAATGGCCGAGCAAAAAGACTCATTCTACTCATTTCGGCTGTGCTATAGTAAGCATAGTACGGAATGAACACCTCGTCATCTCTCCTTTCCATGTGGAATTGATCTATAGCTGACCAGAAGTTGTCAACTATTTTCACTGAGAAAGCTGTTTAGTTGCAGAGAAAGAAAATACAATTGCAGAGTGAAGACTGGAAAGAAGTAAGCGATGAGAAGTGAATTGTATCTTCTGTGATGTTGCAGCTCTCTTATTTAGAGTATGAGCTTCATTCATGTGGCCTGGTGTAATCATTGCTTTGCCATTTGCCATGCTATGGAAGCTTCATGATGTTGGAAAACGGATTGGCCCAATGCATGCGCATTACTTGTGAGCTTCTGTCGTCTCATATCTCGCCAATATCTTCTGATTTCCAATTTATTTTTGGCCTAAAATTTCATTGGCTGATGACTCTACATGCCTCTTTGCGTACGCATGGAGTATTACCAATAGAGACTCCTCTATAAAGTAGGTAATGATTGCCGCCAAAAAAGGTGTGTTTATCTATCTCTCTCTTTCAGTTATTCCAAGACAATTGAAGCATAAAGCTGATACACTCACTCGTAATGTAAGAGAGACTGCTTATGATTTATTGTTGTAACTTTTCACCTTTGTGGTTCTGATTATATTATATGCCATCAAAAAAAAAAAAAGTAAATATCACTTAGTAGAAATCTGAGTTAATGACATTAGTTTTCCAAAATTTAATTATTTCTCTACTGACATGTGAACAAATCACTCTATTGCCCATAATAAATGTATGTTTACGTTTAGAAAAAATGTATAATTAAACCCGTAACGAATAATATAAACGAGTATTGTAAAAACCTCCTTATTAACATCGTACGCATAAACAATATATATATATATATATATATATATGTATGTATATATATATAACCCAAAAGTTATCTCGCATAGTGTTTGCTATCTAAACTTGCAAACTACCAATTATCAGAATAAACCAGAAGTTACATGTTTAAGTTTTAAGTTATTACTTCAATCAACAAGTCAAATACATATTAATGATCTAAATAGTAATAGTTGAATCTGGCTAAATATGGAATTCTTGAAATTGCCTACCACATCGAAATAGAACGAAATTCATTTGATTTATACATGTACTCCGCAATTTGACCTAGACCCAAGATAGTTGATCTTGACAAAAAAAGGAATGAATGCTTTCTTTTTAGAATAGAATCTAATAGAAATAGAATAAAATTTTATTAAAAAAAATTAGTGGAATCTAAGTGAATAAGTTAACATCAAATGGTAATAGAGAAATCCAGCTAAATTTGATAGAATTTAAAATATTAGTTTAATAAGAATTAATATTGTGTATTTTTAAAAATTAATAAATATTAATTAAACAGACATTAATGTTGTTTGGTTTCTTGTTTACCAAATTAGAATGTATAATTTTATAACATGGCATAATATTTTAGACAAGAATAAGTAATTTCTACACCATATGTATCATGATATAACCCACTAAATTTTCAAATAAACAACATTTTACAAACACAAAATATAAAATGGATCTTATTAGTGTGTTAGCTATAATAATAGTACTTACTCTTATTATAGTTTAATTATTTATTAATATGTTATTCATCATTTGAGAGAAGAAAAATAAAAGTGTCAAGGAAAATGATGTAAAAATTTTACATGCAATTTTTCTGATAAAAATTGAAAAGAATAAGTTGAAACATGAAGGAAAGAAAGTGATATAGAAAAATAAATAAGAGAAAGTATTATTAGAACATGATGTGATGAAAGATATAACTTTTTCAAAAAGTCCTCTCAATATTCAGCTGACCCAATAAAAACTATAAAAAAATCAGCTGAGAACAAAAATTCTACAATTCACATGGTTTTTAATGTTACCAGTTAGTATCTTATAAGAGTTTATCTATGAAATCAAGACAGTAAGAGCATTTCCAAATGTTAAAAAACTCTTAAGAGTACGTAAACAATAAAATATTAATATATTTTTGTTATAATCTAATTTTTATTTAATTTTTAACTTTTTAAAAAGTTAGATTCAATAAAAGAAAGAAATGTGGCAAATGGGATTCTTAATTTGGAAACCATGGTTTTTTGTTTTTCTTATTTAAGAACCCCATCACATTCTCTCTCTTATTTTTGTAATTTTTTCATTTTTTTATATTAAGAACCCTTTTAAGAACTTTGTTGGAGATGGTCTAAGGGGTGTAACACTTATGTGGTTTAGATTATATATATATATATATATATATATATTTGTCAACATTAGATCACAACTGGCCGGCCCATTACCCAAATTCCTGCATAATGTAGGCGGCATGACTCGATCTCAGCATGTGCAAGTGCACCTGCCTTTAGTGGATTTACCGCCTGTCACTAGGCTAAAAGCCACTTGTGAGTATATATATATATTTTCAACAAATAACCATTAGATCGATAATAAGGTCTGATCCATAGCATAAGTTCTCCAAATGAATTAGGATGAAACTATATTTTGAAAAGGAAAAATGGTCAAAAAAATATCAACTTTACATAAATCTACTATATAATAAAAAGAAACCATTTTAAATGAATCCCCTCGGAGTCAACCATATTTACTTAGAATACCATTAGAGATTTTATTTAATTAATATCGTTCGAAAATTTTGGAAAGGTTAGAGTTGGAATAACCTTAGTATTAATCCTCTACATCAACCTTATATAGTTAGTGTGGACTAATGTTGAATCTTCCCTATATTTGATACATAATTCATCCAAAATCTTATTATTTAATTAGAAAATTTTTAAACAAATTCCCATCTTTATGACCAATTATAATTTTTTTTCTTAAATAATCCTAGAATATCCTAATTTTTGGAGTTTGATTTTTTAATATTTTTAAATATTTTTTTCCTTAAATAACCATAGAATATCCTAAACTTTGGAATTTAATTTTTGGAATGTAAATCTTTTATTCTAATATCTCATAACTAATTTAGGTCAAATATTAAATATTTGAATTTAGCTAATCATTAAATAATATTTATTAAATGTGGATATATCTTAAATAAATTTGAATCTCAAATTATATCATTAACAATTAAAATCCTATCATAAATATATATTTTTAAAATATAATTATTAGACTATCGTTTTTTATATTTATCCAACTAAATTATTCCTTCAAAATTTTGAAATATTTTAGAATTAAATGCAAACGAGTATACTAATACATTTATGGATATATTCTTATTTATTTAATAACTAATATGAAGACAAAAAGAAAATATATTAAATAGGAATTTTTGGTTTTAACTAATTCCTAAAGATACGATTTGAATATCTTATTTTATTTACCTTTTTTTCAAGTTATACTCTATTTTCCTTATACAAACATAGAAATCTTTATTTTTTCAACACATTTTAATTTCCTAAAAAAACAAATTTCCAAAATTGATAGAATCTATTATAATCTATTATAAGATTTAAACTTTTCCTTATTTATCAAATATTGTTTGAAAAAATATAAAACTGAATTTATTTACATTAAAAATCATACATCTTAAATATGATTTCTAATTGTGTACCTTCATTCGAATAATCTTATTTTAACTTGCTAAGAATATTTACAATATTAAAAAATCTTTAAACCTCTCATGCTCTTAAAAATTACAAATTTAGAATTCAAAATATAAAGTTTCCATAAATATTTATTCGTATGGAGTAAATATAGAAAATTATTGCTTTAAATATATTTTCGAATCAATGCTAAATATACACTAACTAATTATCTTTAAAATGCATATATTTTACACAATACAACCATAATTTTCTACCTATAAAAAAACTTTAATCGACCTTTTTCTCACCATATTTTGCCGTTATATATTTTTAACGATATTGTTTCGTGACTGCATATTGAAATCATCCAGACAGCATGAAGAGCCAATGTGACTTTTTCTGTACTACGAAAGACATAATGCCCATGTAGGTAACTTGCATATTCATTTATATGTATTTGTTTTATTTTGTAAATTTAAAACTTAAACTCTATACCAATCATCATTCACCAATATTATTCAATATCTCAACTTTTTTGATACAAGCAAAAATCACAACTCCGGATCTTCGTTAAAAAGTGTAAAGATAAATATATTTTTTTGCTATTTATTTGATTTTTTATATAAATATTTTAGTAATCTAATAATTTTTGTGGGCTCAAAAAATTCACAACAATGTTTAACTAGAGTTTATAAATAATATGGTCAACAACCTTAACAAGGTAACACAAAAAATTTAAATACTTTTTATATATTATTTTTTCAAGTGTAAATTATAAAAATATTCCGTTTCTCTTTTAAAGGAGCTTTATTCTTAATTATTCATTTTGATTTTGAAATATTTCAAACTTTACTATCCAATCTACTATATAATAAAAAGAAATTATTTTGAATGAATCCCCTCGGAGTCAACCATATTTACTTAGAATGGTATTAGAGATTTTATTTAATTACTATTCAAAATTTCTGGAAAGGTTAGTATAGTAATAACCTTAGTGTTAATCCTCTACATCACATTCTATATAGTTAGTGTTGATTAATTTTGAATTTTCCCTATATTTGATACATAATTCATTCGAAATTTTATTATTTAATACTATTATTAGAAAATCTTTAACAAATTACTATCTTTATGAATAACTGTAATTTTGTTTTCTTAAATAATTGTAGAATATCCTAATTTTTAGAATTTAATTTTAAATATTTTTAAAATCTTATTTTTTTCCTTAAATAACCATAGAATATCCTAGTTTTCAGAATTTAATTTTAAATATTTTTAAAATCTTATTTTTCCTTAAATAACCATAGAATATTCTAATTTTTGGAATATAATTATTTTATCCTAATATCTCCTAACTAATTTTTGGTTAAATATTAAATATTTGAATTTAACCAATCATTAATAATATTTTATTAAATGTGGATATATCTTTAAAAAATTTGAATCTTGAATTATATCATTAAAAGTTAAAATCCTAACATAAATATATATTTTAAAAATTTAATTATTAGGCTATCGATTTTATATTTATCCTAAATTATTTTTTTTCAAAATTTCAAAACCTTTGAAAATTAAATGCAAACGAATATACTAATACATATATGGATATATACTTATTTATTTAATAACTAATATGAACACAAAAAGGAAAAGTATTAAATTTAAATATTTGCTTTTAATTAATTCCTAAAGATACGATTTGAATATTTTATTCTATATACCTTTTTCGAGTTACACCTTATTTTCCTTATGAAAACATAAAAAATCTTAATTTTTGTTCAACACATTTTTAATTTCCTAAAAAACAAAGTTCCGAAATTGATAGAATCTATTATAATCTATTGTAAGATATAAACTTTTCCTTATTAATTAAATTTGTTTAAAAAATGTATAACTGGATTTATTTACATTAAAAATTATACATCTTGAATATCATTTCAATTTGTATACCTTCATTCGAATATTTTTATTTTAACTTATTAAGAATATCTACAATATTTTAAAATCTTAAAACCTCTTATGTTCTTAAAACTTACCAATTTAGAATTCAAAATATAATTTTTTCATAATTATTGATTCATATGGAGTTAATATTGAAAATTATTGCTTTAAATATATTTTCGAATCAATGCTAAATATACGCTAACTAATTTTTTTTAAAATTCACATATGTTACACAATACAATCCTAAATTTCTTCCTATAAAACCAACTTTAATCGACTTATTTCTCACCATATTTTGCTGTTATATATTTTTAACGATATTGTATCGTGACTGCAGGCTGAAAGTATCGAGATAGCATGAAGAACCAATGTGACTTTTTTTATACTACAGAAGACATAATGTCCATGTAGGTAACTTGCATATTCATCTATATGTATTTGTTTTATTTTGTAAATTTGAAAGTTAAACTATGTACCAATTACTATTCACCATTATTATTCAGTATCTCAACATTTTTGATACAAACAAACATCACAACTTCGGACCTTAATTACAAAGTGTAAAGGTAAATATTTTTTTTTGTTATTTATTTGATTTTTTAGTAATCTAATAATTTTTGTAGGATCAAAAACTTCACTACAATGTTTGACTAGAGTTTGTAAATGATATAGTCAACAACTTCAACAAGGTAATATAAAAATTATAAATAATTTTTTATATTGTTTTTTCAAGTAAATTATAAGAATATTTCTTTTAAAAGAGTTTTTATTTATTTATTTATTTAATAAGATATAATTTGTATATGAATTGTTTATTTTTATGTCATAAAATGACAATATAATATGTATCTAAATCTTAAAAATATATATATATATATATATATATTACTATATTCAGATTTTTTAAAATATTATAATTTTCATAGAACATATATATACAATCATATAGTTGAAATTATTAAAATATATATAAAAATCATACAATATTATAGCTAAAAAATTTTGGAAACAAAATATTTCCATAATTTATATATTATCTAATCTAATTATATATAACTTTATACTTAACTGTAAAGGAACAAAGTTATATTTAGAAAAATAAATAAATTATTTAAGTATAATCCAAAACAATATATAGATATTACAGTTATAATTAAAAAACCAGAATATATATAAATATGTAAAATATTAAAGAGAAATTTTGAGAATTGCCCTTTTTAGTGTACCCCTTTTCAAAAATGCCCCTTGACATTTATCTTTTCAAAAATGCCCCTCATTAATTAAAAAATGACTAAAATACCCTCAATAAAATTGTTACAAACTTTTTCCGCCAAAAATTTTTTTTTTACGGAATTTTGAGAAAAAAAGTTTACAGAAAAAAAAAAATTCCCGCCAGAAAAAAAAATTTTCCTCCAAAATTTTTTTATAAGTGCGCTTATAAATCTTTACAAAATTTTTAT